>JAWQFJ010023952.1:0-19102 GCA_034096865.1 Theodoxus fluviatilis | reverse complement strand
AATGCTTTGTTTACTTACACCAATGCTTTGTTTACTTACACCAATGCTTTGTTTACTTATATCAATACTTTATTTACTTTTCTATTTCAGAACACTAAATGCATTCATAACAGTGCATTTTTTTAAAATGGAACTGCATGTGTGTGTGTGTGTGCGTGTGTGTGTGTGTGTGTGTGTGTGCGTGTGTGTGTGTGTGTGTGTGTGTGTGTGTGTGTGTGTGTGTGTAAACGTCGGCGATGTAGGCCAAGCTTCGTCCAATCAGAAAACACCGTAAAATGCTTCATCTCATTTGTCAGTATTATCTTGGGTATTAGATGAAAAAGAATATCGGAGGAGTTCTCAATCTAGTCACAGCAACGCAAGTCGTAAAAAGAAAACATACCACTTGTGTCTTTCCACTGTAGCAGTGATGTAGTGGAAGAAGACGCGGTTACATGAGAGCATCCTGGCTATTCTGTAGATTACAATCATACTACGTTGCCATAGCGACAACAAGCTCGAGACGCCACACGGTGGAAGTTCCAAAGCGATGAAAAAGATGACCTTTGACACCCACCTTGTCTGACGTTGTGATGTTTCCATGGTGCCAGCCCTCCCTGGACACCACAGCTTGTGGGGAGTTGGCGCTTGTCTCGCCCAGGCACTCACACTTCCCGTCAGGACGGAAGTAATTGTAGGACACACTTCCGGTCACGTTACTGCACTTCCGGTCACACATGGAGAGGCCCAGTCCAAAGAGGGAAGTAAGGACGGGGACCTGAAAACGTCACGTCCTTGTCAGTGCCAGGTCAGAATGTCGGGTGCGCTCACTGGACAAGAACAGGAAGTGTGGGTGAGTGGCGAGAAGGAGTAAGGCGAGTGTTATATTGAAAAGCACGGTTTGAAAATGACGAAACAGACAAATGCCACACGCTATGGCGTCAGTAAAAGTCGGAGCACCAAGCGAAGGTTATATTAGTTAATATTAGTCTCCCAATAAACATGCTGTCCTTCTAAGGGTCCAAGGCTGACTGTACTGTGCTGAAACAAAGCACTGACCGATCCGACCGACCAGCTAACCGACCAACCGACAGACTAGTCTGCCAGCCAACCAGTTAGACCTAACCAAATAAATGAGCAGACAACCAAACGATCAAGTAACCAAAAAATCAACCACCCAACCAACCGGCCAAATAACCAACAAATCAGGCAAACAACAAACCAGTCAACCAACCACCTACCCGACAAACCTACCGACTGACTGACTAACCAACCAAAACTTGCAATGTAGAAGATAAGGTTGAAAGAACACAACGGAAGAATGACTCTAATTTCAGTGCCTCCATAACGTCATCCTAGTGGTTAGGCAGCCCCTAAACTTATATTTTCATGCAATGAAGTTGTTTTTCCTGTCACGCATACCTGTAGGTAGGTGTTTTTCAGAACACTCGTAAAGCTTTACAATTCTCTAAAACTGTGAACTGAACCTCTTTTCAGATTGTGGTTGTCTTCAAAACTCTCGGAGATGCCAGAAAATTGGTCCCAGAGGCAAGAATTAGCTCAAGCGCAATTTTCTTAAAAATTATGTATGATATTTTAGCTACGTTTTCTTGTGTTTCGCTATAGCGACTCTGTGTACTTTTAGCCAGAGCAGACTCCATGTATAGGATGTTAAAGGCACTCGTTTTCAAGTATGTTATTTGCAATGAGCATTATTGCATATTAAGGCACTCGTTTTCAATAATGGTATTTGCAATGAGCCATATTGCATATTAAAAGCACACGTTTTCAAGCATGGTATTTGTAGTGAGCCTTCTTGCATATTAAGGCGCCTACACACGTACCGTTTTTCAAGCCGATTTTGCTGCCGATCCGGTATCGGATCAGCAGAAAAAATCGGGTTGATAGCCACACGCAATGATTACACCGTGACCATGCACTCGAGCGATTTTCCTTTACGCGAAGCGAGGTCAGAATTTAGAGTTACGTCCCTTTGCTCCGCGCCTGGTTCTCGTGCCGAGCCATGGCAACAGATGCTTTCGGCGTGTAGATCTATGCTTCCACCTGCATTCCAATTTTAAAACGTAGGAGCTTTCACGACCTATTGATGCATTCAACATACAGCTTTGATAAATTAACGCTGTTCATGGCTTACTTTTTCTTTGGATGGATTTCTAGTCTCCCCAAATACAGCGTTTTCTGTGCGAAGCGTAGACATGTCAGCCATTAAATTTTGCAACCAGTCGCCAGAATGCGACAACGAGGCTCCACGCCTCGTTCTCGCGTCGCCCGGCATAGGAATTGGTCCGGACCGGGTCTGGGATTAGAGCCTGCCCTACTGACAAGAATCGGGCCAGATTGTATGCAAATGAGTCAACCATTCCGATTCTTGACCGGATCGGCAGCAAAATCGGAGGACAACCGGTACGTGTGTAGGCGCCTTTAAAGGCACAAGTTTTCAAGCATTGTTTTTGCAGTGGGCCTTATAGTATATTAAAGGCACACGTTTTCAAGCATGGTATTTGTAGTGAGCCTTATAGTATATTAAAGGCACGTGTTTTCAATCATGGTATTTGCAGAGAGCCTTATATTATATTAAAGGCACACGTTTTCAATCATGGTATTTGTAGTGGGCCTTATAGTAAATTAAAGGCACACGTTTTCAATCATGGTATTTGCAGAGAGCCTTATAGCATATTAAAGGCACACGTTTTCAATCATGGTATTTGTAGTGGGCCTTATAGCATATTAAAGGCACACGTTTTCAAGCATGATATTTGCAGTGGACCTTATAGTATATTAAAGGCACACGATTTTAAGCATGATATTTGCAGTGGACCTTATAGTATATTAAAGGCACACGTTTGTCAATCATGGTATTTGCAGCGGGCCTTATAGTATATTAAAGGCACACGTTTTCAAGCATGATATTTGCAGTGGACCTTATAGTATATTAGTATATTAAAGGCACACGTTTTCAAGCATAGTATTTGCAGAGAGCCTTACAGCATATTAGACACACGTTTTCAAGCATGGTATTTGCAGAGTCTCATAGTATACTAAAGGCACACGTTTTCAATCATGGTATTTGCAGAGGGCCTCATAGTATATTAAAGGCATCCGTTTTCAATCATGATATTTGCACAGAGTCGTTTTCAATCATGGTATTTGCAGAGAGTCTCATAGTATATTAAAGGCACACGTTTTCAAGCAGGGTATTTGCAGAGAGCCTTATATCATATTAAAGGCACACGTTTTCAGTCATGGTATTTGTAGTGGGCCTTATAGCATATTAAAGCCACACGTTTTCAATCATTTATTTGCAGAGAGCCTTATTTCATATTAAAGGCACACGTTTTCAATCATGGTATTTGCAGAGAGCCTTATAGCATATTAAAGGCACACGTTTTCAATCATGGTATTTGTAGTGGGCCTTATAGCATATTAAAGGCACACGTTTTCAAGCATGGTATTTGCAGAGACCCTTATAGCATATTAAAGGCACACGTTTTCAAGCATCGTATTTACAGAGAGCTTTATAGCATATTAAAGGCACACTTTTGCATGCATGATACTTGCAGTGAGCTTTATAGCATGTTAAAAGCACATGTATATGTGCATGGCATTTGCAGTGAGCCGAAGCAGTTTACGTATCAAAATCTAAAACCCGAAAAGCCAGACACGATAAAGACCCATGTTGACCAAAATGATCGCAAGCCCGTTGAAATTTAGACAGGTAACTGATTGTGTTGCCATAACTCCATTTTGTGGCTTAAGGCCTTTCACCAGTAAACAAGTGTAGAGTTGTAAACATCTATCAGCTTTGGAAATATTATTCTTCCGGTTTGTGCTGAACATCACATTCACAGCGTGGAGGAAAGTGACATTATCTATGCCTCTTTAAGAAGCCACAATCTATCAAGGTCATGACCAAATTTGATTTGGTTCTGTACTTTCTCTTGTCTAGGTGGTATTATCAACCATGTCATTTTTGCATAAGCGCTGAAATCCTATTGCATCGCAAACTTTCTTAATGATCGAGTTAAATACCTTTCTTTCTTTCTCTTACCTGAAGGTAGGTGTCTCTCTGGACAGTGACGTCACCAGCGTAGTCACACAAGAAGGCCGTCACGCCGTGCCACAGGAAGGCAAGCACCAGTGACGTCACACACGTCTCCATCGTAGGAAGCCGAGAAAGCAGCTTCATTCTGTGGAATGATGCGCAGAAATGGGAAAGGCTCGAATTCTGCATACATGCGTCAGTGGCAACAATGTCTCTGGTGAGATCCTTCCATGGATGGTCTGTCTACTAAGGCAATGCACATTGTTTTCTCTGCATGTTCGCCGTCTGCTGCAAATATGAACCTGTCTGCCATTTTGTATGTCTGTGTGTCTGCCACTCTGTCTGTGTGTCTGTCTGAGTGTCTGCCACTCCGTCCGTCCGTCCGTCTGTCTGTCCCTCTGTCTGTATGTGTGTATGTCTGTCTGTGTGTCTGTGTGTGCGTGTGTCTGTGGCGAGATCATCCCTCCCCCTAGTACAGGGTGACCCAAAATGAATGCAACCCATAAAAGTATGCACAACTGCTACAAATGTGAATGGATTGAGTTGAGTTTTTACACACATCAACGTAAAATAATAACAATTAAGTTTTGAAAGTTTGAGTCATTTCGGTTGGGTGGTCCACATGTTAGCGACGTTCAAAGATATGCTCCAAATGTCCACCACGTTGACGGAGACACTCCTGAATGCGGCGTGCAAAATTGTTCACCACACGAACACACTCTGCCCCTGGAATCTCCATGATCTTTGTTGTTATTGCAGCTTTCAAGTCCGGGATTGTCTGGGGGTTGTTCTCATAGACGTGGTCTTTCAAATAACCCCACAGATAGAAATCTGGGGGGTTAAGGTCAGGTGAGTGCGGGGCCCACTCAGGGTCACATCGTCATGACTAACCTGTTGTGTGTGTTAGCGTGGCCTGCCAGCCGTAATAGAATAATGATGATAGAGTTATTATGGTCCGCCAGCCATAGCAAACTTGATTGGCTGCAACGAAAACTACTCTGAAGACACTGCGAGGTAAGACCTGGTTTTTATATAGGACGCCTGTGATTGAACAGTGGGAATGTGGGGGTGTGGCCCGAGTGCTCCCATTGGTTGGGAAGTGACGGTGTTCGAAGACGTCCGCGCGGAGGTTATATAAGTCTCTGCAGACCAGCGCCAAGGCGCGCGCGGCAAATACCAGCTTCAAAGAACGACAGCCGAGCCAAGAATAGCGTCCTCCCAAGCGCGCCAAGATTGACGTCCCTCCTCGTCCCTGCACCAAGACGCTCGACGTTGAGAGAGAGAACGACGAAAATTGCAGTGCCGGTTTCCCAGGGCGAAGATACGAAGTTTGAAGAGCCCGTCTCCCAGGGCGAAGATACGAGATTCCTCAGCCGACGCCTTGTGAAAGAATACGGATGCTATGCTTTACGAAAGAATACAATTGGTATGCTTTGTGAAATAATAATAATAATAATAATAATAATAATAATAATAATAATAATAATAATAATAATAATAATAATAATAAAGTTTATTTTCGCACATACCTTGCCTTGACAGGCAAGCTCATGGCACTTACAATCCAAACAATCAACACTCATTCAACCACTCAACACCACATTCTCACAAAAACTCACACACTACACACATAAGCAAAACAAAAACTAAAGCCCAATAGAACAAACTATACAATATACACAGCACTTGTAGGCAAGGTCAAGTAAGGTGAAGCAGCTCAGCGGGAAAGGCGGATCGGAAGAGGTGGGTCTTTAGAGCACTTTTGAACTGGGGCAGAGTGTCAGAATGACGGACTGAGAGAGGCAGACTATTCCAGGTTACAGGTCCAATATAGGAGAAGGCACGCTGTCCTTGAGTTTTCATGTTACGGCGGGGGACCTTATGTATTCTAGAGTCAGCAGCTGAGAGTAGAGATCTGGAGGGCGTGTAGACTGTATTTCTGTAAGAGCGTGTGGTACGGTGTTGTTGATGGCCTTGAAGCACAAAGTAGCAAGTTTAGAAACTATCCTCTGAGAGATGGGGAGCCAGTGAAGTGTATGTAGGAGAGGAGAGATGGGTACGCTTGGGACATCGAAAAACTAGCCTAGCAGCGCAATTCTGAACTTTCTGGAGTTTGTTAAGCAGAGTGTCAGGGGTGCCAGCGAGAAGAGAGTTTCAATAGTCGAGACGAGACAGAACAAGTGATGTGATGAGCGTTTTGGTGGCCTGCTGAGAAAGATAATGACGAATGGTACTAATTTTCCTTAAGTCATAATATGCTAACTGACAGAATTTGTTGATATGAGCTCTCATTGACAGGTCATCGTCAAACATGACGCCTAATTTTCTAACAGACTGAGAGAAGACGATGTCACTGTGACAATTGGTTAGTTTGAGGGCCTGATCCGATTCGCCTCCGCCGCCCACCAGGAGTGCTTCAGTTTGCTATGCTTGAAAGAATAAATACACTACCCCCTCCCTCCCCTCTCTTCTTGCCAACGCCTCCAGAACTACCACGACCAAGATCCCGAGGGCAGAAGCCCTCGTGAGTGCTGAACGAACCATGGTCGACACGCCGTAGGGCGCGTTTGCGCGCCACCATCAGAAACAGACTCGAGAGGACACGTTTGCCACTTCAGAACAGATCAGTCATCATTTGATTGGCTGGCGGGTCATTTTGCTTATTATGATGATGAGCATAATTATTGTTGTTCTCCTTGATAGTCAGTTGTACTAACCAAATCCATATATGATTACTTTGGCGTTCATATTAAAGTGATTTGATATTTGACCTACGTCCTCACCGTCCTTTTGTCTCGTTCACGTCAGATGGAAAGATTGTGTGAGAGAGTGTTACAAGTGGACCGAGTGTATTCCCCGAGACCTTTGCCCATTCAATAAAGCAGTTTAAAACGAGCAGGTCCGGCTGTGTGCCTGTCTGTCTGTCTGTCTGTCTGCCTGCCTGCCTGCCTGCCTCCCTGCCTGCCTGCCTGCCTATCTGCTTGTCTGTCTGTCTGCCTGTCTGTCTGTCTGTCTGTCTGTCTGTCTGTCTGTCTGTCTGTCTGTCTGTCTGTCTGTCTGTCTGTCTGTCTGTCTGTCTGTCTGTCTGTCTGTCTGTCTGTCTGTCTGTCTGTCTGTGTGTCTGTCTGCCTGTCCTACAACAACATATACTTGAAATAAAAGTGAAGCAGTACGGCAGCATTTGCTGGTACACCACCATGCTTGAGCAAGAGTGCAGACTCTCGACTTGGGGACTGTTTCATAACTCTTCACATGATTGCGGAGTTGCCGAGGGGTTGTGTTTTTTTTTTCCTCGGTTCGTTCGTTAAATAGTTATTTTACAAAATAATTTGAAAAGCTGGAACTCTGTTAGAAGGTCAGGGCTTTACTCAAGAAACAATCCATTCAATTTGGGACACTCTCTGTTATCTCATATTGGAATTACAGCCTAAAATATATAATTGTATCGTGTATCATTATGTAGATGGCGTCAGACTATTGATGGGACTGCTAGCTGGCAAGGCAGAAAAAAACTTCACTAAATTCGTATGGTTAGGCCTGGCTGGCAGACACTTATTACTGAAATAATCAAACAGGTCATGGATGAGTAGTTACGTTTTACTTGATGGAGTTTTGCGGTGTCAGCTCTCTAGTTATGTTTAAATTCCAAAAAACGTGCCGGAGTCACAGAAAATGCCACATTGGGTGTGATTTGAGCAAGACTTCTACGATCATTTAAGACAAGAAAATAAAAAGACCTCACCGAGTGCAGAGCAGAGGAACTGTCTGCCACCAATGCAGGACATTGTGTTGTACTCCCGTTGGGTGAGACTACACCAGCAGTCAACGTCGCAATTGCACTCTGAAACTGCCACTCTTCACAAACGCCCTCACCGCACCCCACCGCACCCCACCCCATCCTTCCCCACCCTACTTCACCCTACCCCAGCCCACTCCACCTTACTCCAACCCTCCCCTCCCCATCCCACTCTACCACACCTCACTCCACCCGTCCCCATCGCACCCCATCGCATCCCACCCCATCTCATCCAACTCCACCCCACCCCATCCCATCCTACCCCTTGCCCACCTCAACCCACCCCATGCCACTCCACACCCCAGCTCTTTGCCGAGTGCTTTTTATGGTATAATCTCATATTGATGGGTCAAGTCCTGTTTGTGGCTTGAAATGCAGTGCGTGACCTGGTCCTTTTCGAAAACGGCAGGGAGTCTTCGCTTTCCGAACTCCCCTGGTCATTAGGAAGTTGAAAGAGCCTCACTGTGTCTTCTGCAGTTTCCATGGCGCCGTGACTCAGCGCTGTGGGTCTCTCAGGACTGTGTGCTCGAGGATTTCGATCTGGTATTATGTCTCTCAATGTATTATGCCTGAGATTCCCGCACACCACGTTGGTTCAATGCACAAGAATTCAGGCACAAAATTATGCACGGGCTATCAAAGCCACAGCAAATCAATGGCTTAAAGTGACGTCAATTAACTCGCTGCCTTTCTACTTGCCTGCCCCCCCCCCCCCCACCCCCACCCTCCCTCCCTCCCTCCCTCTCTCTCTCTCTCTCTCTCTCTCTGTCTCTCTCGCCTCTCTCTCTCTCTCTCTCTCTCTCTCTCTCTCTCTCTCTCTCACTCACTCTCATTCTCTCTCTCTCGCCCTCTCTCTCTCTCTCGCACTCTCTCTCTCTCTCTCTCTCTCTCTCTCTCTCTCTCTCTCTCTCTCGACCGAACCTACCTTTGGAAGGTTTTGTCATGGAGCGGAGTGTCGACGAAGTTCATCAACATGCTGAAAGCTGTTTATTCTCAGGTGCAGGCCTGCGTCAGATGGAACTGGGCTCACTCAGATTTGTTTAACTGTCCAGCCGGTGTAAGGCAAGGGGCAAGTGAGTCGCCGATACTATTTTCCCTTTACATTTCATACGCAGCAACCTTTGAGCGAGAACATGGAATTCAGCTTCTACCAGGATCGAACGAGATATTCTTCCTTTTGTATGCTGATGACGTGGTACTTCTGTCAACTACACCAGCCGGCTTACAAAACCAAATTAACAATCTTGAAGTAATATCAAAAGAACTGGGACTGGTCGTGAACACCGAAAAAACCAAAGTGATGGTCTTCAGACGAGGGGGTCACCTGGCGAAGAGGGAAAAATGGTTTTTGGGGGGTTCACAATTGGAAATTGTAAACAAATACAAATATTTGGGTCACGTTTTTACCACTAAATTGTCAGTCTCAGTAGCACTAGAGCACCAACTGGTTAAGGCAAAGCAGAAGGTTGCACAGCTGCTAAAAACAATGTGGAGTCTTCACAGCCTGAACACTTTCGTCTTTTTTAAACTGTTCGATGCCCAGGTAGCCCCTGTCCTCTTGTATGGGGCGGAACTGTGGGGACTATCGAAACAGGATGTCATCGAAAAGGCGCACATGTTTGCATGCAAACGCTTTTTAAATGTAGACGTGAGATCTCCCAGTGCTATGGTCTATGGAGAAACTGGAAGATATCCGGTAACTGTGACGGCGATGTTAAGGTCTGTAAAGTACTGGTTGAGACTGTCCAAAATGCCAACCGATAGACTGCCGAAACAGGCATACCTAATGCTATGTAATAGTAAACTGTCAGCAGATGTGAACTGGGCTAGAGCAATAATGGAACTCCTGGCTAAGATGGGTTTTAATTTTGTATGGTTGAATGGTGGATGCATGAACGAAAAAGGCTTTTTGAAGGCACTCAGACAGAGGCTGCTAGACTGCTTCAGGCAGGAATGGAATGCTAAGATCAGCGCAAGTGAACGTTTTAGATTCTATAGATCATTCAAAACTTCCTGGCAATGCGAAAGTTATCTCAATGGTATAAACATCAAGAAATTTAGAGACTCCTTTATTAGATTTAGGTTAGGGATTAATGAACTGCATGTCAACGGAAGGTACAAGTCGGAACACAGTAGTGTATACTGCCCATTTTGTGTTGACAATGTAGAAAATGAAGTGCACTTTTTAATCCACTGTCCAGAATACAACGTTCTCAGGACAAAATACATAGCTAGGTATATCATCCCAGTACGTACCTGTCTTAAATATCTTCTTGATGGACAAGATATACGGAAGACGAGAGACGTAGCAATGTACATATACTACGCTCTACAACTGCGCAATCGGTCTACTGAAGTGGAACCCGGAGTCACGGTCTTTTCATTTGTCTCTCAAACCAGTGCGCACCGGGATGAATAATCTAAAGATTGTTGTACAATATTGAGTAGTCCTCTATATTGAAATGATGAATACAACTATGGTACATGAATAGACGGTTTAAGTATACATCTGTTCATCACCCTCCTCTCTCTCTCTATCTATCTCTTTCTCTCTCTCTCTCTCTCTCTCTCTCTCTCTCTCCCTCCCTCCCTCCCTCCCTCTCTCTCTCTCTCTCTCTTTCTTTCTCTCTCTCCATGTTTTACCCGTTACAGTTATCTTAATCTGATGTAGGAATCTAACCGTTTGGAATGCCCGTCTTTGCATCATTACACCTAGGTACATATCTGATTTGTATGGATTCCTTATTGTTGAACTTCTCTTCCATTGAATACGTTTCTTGTGTATCCATAACCTCTACAAATATATGCTGATAGTAGGAAAATGGCTGAATTTCCTTTATCCATAATTTGATATTTCTGTATCTTAAACATGTACATATCGCGTTTCGTAACATCAACATTTGACTAATCGTATATGTACATTGATGCCTTTTTTTAAAAGATTGCCATAGTATGCCATACACTTACGTGTAATGATATGTATTCATTTGACGGGTCGTCGGCCGAAATAAAGAAATCGATCTCTCTCTTTCTCTCTCTCTCTCTCTCTCTCTCTCTCTCTCTCTCTCTCTCTCTCTCTCTCTCTCTCTCTCTCTCGTTAGATTTCATCAGACGCTCAAGATGAGCATTAGACTATAAGTTGACATGTGAACTACTTTAACTTGGTGTACAAATAATTAATGTTATTTTCAGTGAAATTGCATACTGGCGAGTTTTGATAGATCACTGTCTTTCATCCACAGATGATATTCTTTTGTGACATATACAACTGATCTACTAATGTTTTTAATATGTATATATGTATATATTTCTGAATGATGGGTCGTTGGCCGAAATAAATGAATCAATCAATCAATCTCTCTCTCACCCTCTCTCTCTCGCCCTCTCTCTCTCTCTCTCTCTCTCTCTCTCTCTCTCTCTCCCTCTCTCTCTCTGTCTCTGTCGCCCACATCCTCCTCTCTCTCTCTCTCTCTCTCTCTCTTGCCCTTTCTCTCTCTCTCTCTCTCTCTCTCTCTCTCTCTCTCTCTCTCGCTCTCTCTCTCTCTTGCCCTCTCTCTCTCTTGCCCTCTCTCTCTTGCCCTCTCTCTCTCTTGCCCTCTCTCTCTCTCTCTCTCTCTCTCTCTCTCTCTCTCGCCCTCTCTCTCTCTCTCTCTCTCTCTCTCTCTCTCTCTCTCTCTCTCAGACTCTCCCATCCTGTAACTGTGGGTCAAGGAGAAACGGAGCAAACTGTTTTCTGCAAACCAGGACAAGATGCCAGAATTGCTCACATTTGCTGGTCAGTGCCTCCATGGTGCTGGGGATCTCAGTGTGATGAGGGGAAATCAGTGCTTTCAGATAGGAAGTATGAATAACTACTAAGCTGAAGCATCCGGGAGCTCCAAACCACAGGTCTTTTAACCAAATTATATAATATAAACCAAAGTCAAATTAATTTTCGAAATGGAAGTCGAGCTAGGCATATAGCGGCAACGAATCGGCATATATCAAACTCGGTTCCGTGTGAAGAAAAGGAAAAACACGATACCGCAAGGCTCTGGGGAATGGCAGAATACTGAGTTTAGTAAAGTGATAAAAATGATGCAAGAATATGTGCGCTGGCGACCAGAAAGATTGCCCCTGAGCAAGAGCAGGGCAGGGATACTGGGGTTGGTACTATACTCATCACTGATGTTGGTGTGCGTTCTAAAACACCTACAACTGTGACCAACCTACATGACCTTTCAAGTCAACTTCTTCTACACGGAGACGTGGAAAGCAACCCGGGACCTAGACCAGAAGGCGACCAGATGTCTCATTCTGGAAGTATGAATCCTAACTGGGCAGCAATGACACACATGAGAGATGATCCGTGCTGGGGACACACACACTTTATACAGTTGACCACTGATCTTTTAATAAAAGCAAGAACCTTGAAAACGAACTGCAAGGAAGAAATGAAGCCCTTGGGACAGAAATACTACATCTACAGAGAAATAATCAGTGGCTACATGAACAGCAGGTGGCGATGAAGAACTCTGTTGACATGATCTACAGCGAAATGTGCAGATGCTCACAGGGGATGGAAACACGTGCAGCAAATAAAAACAATTGTGGAGGAAATAATGTTCGAATGTTCGGCATACCCGAAGCACAAAATGAGTCATACTGGGACTGCCTGTATCGGATAGTAGGCTTCGTGCAGGAAGCACTACCTGAAGTATCATGGACAGAGAATGATATAGTATATGTTAGAAGACTAGAGAACAACAAGAGCAAAGAGTTGAAAGAACCTCATCCAGTTTTAGTCACCTTGTTCACGATGACTGACAAGCTGATGTTACTCCAAAAGGGACGTGACTATTGACGGCGAAAAGGGATCAGAATATCGGGGAAAACTAACCAACAGGAGGGAAAAAACAGTCAAAACAACTACCAGCTTTCGAGCCGAGACGAAAACGAAGAGAAGATCACCGATCACCAGACCAGACATACAAGGAAGTTGGGGGGAGAATACCAGCAAGATATAAAAGCATTGTAGAGCACACGTACAGACGAGTCAAAAATGCAAATCAACGTAGACACAAACGCAGACACGACAAAATAAACAGAGCGAATGTGCACAGGACCCTCATTACAATCATTATGAAAGAAATTGTTGATAACGAAAGTAGCAACACAAATGAAAAAGGAAAAGAAACTTATCAACAGCCGATGGGGGTAGAGGACATAAGATTTCCATGAGCAGAGATACATTAAACAACAGCACAACCAATCTGTGCAAACATTAAAGACGAACACGGAAATAGTCAGGAAGACGTCTTTACAAACAACTTCGATGGTGAACCAACGCCAACCGCAGAGACTTCAACACCATATGCTGATGACATTGACCAAAGCAGCATTCATGAAGACCATCAGAACGAAGGTAGACTGACAATAACGCAAAGGATCAGTCATGGTCACCGAAACAACAAAACCCAACGTTCCATCCTTGACTGGGTAAAAGCAAGTTTATGGACTCTGCCAGTCGAAGATACGACTTCGCCCTGATGACAGATATGAAGGAACTAGAGAATTGGGTGGTGAAGGAATGGGCAGCAAAGAAGACACACACCAAAGAGAACACGATATGTAAGACAGAAACAAACGCAAGAGTATAACTAAAGACAGAAATTCCGGAGACAGAGCAGAGAAGGCATGTGAATCATCAAGAGGGGCGGATGTCTGGAAGGGCAGACTGAGGCACAACACACCACTCAAAGTGCCACCAACCACGAAACCTGACGGGTAGGCCGACGACCCCACTGCACAGATGACATTATTAGGCAATGTGAAGATGAGGAGAGTATGGCAGAGGAAGCTAGATTAGAAAGAGCCTTAACACTGAGTGTTTTGTGCTGGAATGTAGGAGGCATTTCAGCAAGACTAGCTGAACCAGGCTTTGTGGATGTCACGAACGCGGCGGTCGGGGCGCTGAGCGTGATGCACGTTCTGAGTGATAGTTTTGATTATGTTGGTTTAACCTGTGTTTCTGCGTGCCGCACGAGTTCTTTGAGGCGGAGTGGCGGGGTTTTGCAATAAATGCAGCGGGGTTTGGACGGTTAGTGGTCCCCGTTCACTTGGTGTCGAACAGGCTGGCAGGTTGCTGTTGGGGAGCGGGGCGATGCGATGAGATTGGGCTCGGTGTGGTCGGGGAATGGGGCGGTGCGAAGAGCTTCGGCTCTGTGTGACGGTGCTATGGACATGTGAGTAGACCAGCTTATTTTGTTCTGTGGTTCCGTGGTGTTTTTGCGGATTTAGCCAGTAAGTGTTGCTGTTGTACAACCTGCTGTGCGGACTGCTGTGTATGCAGTGTAAGATTGTTCTGGCCTGTGAATGGCCTGGTTTGGTTAGTAGATATTGCTGTTATGTACCTTACCGGGTTGATTGCTGTGTATGCCGTGTAAGAGTTTCCGGCGATGTTGGTAGGCAAGTAGAAGCAAAGTGCTGTTGTTGCAATTTACGGACCTGTCTGCTGCCGTGTCTGCAATGTATTATTGACTTGCCATGTTGAACTTTGCGAGCGTGGTGTTGTGAAAAACTATTCTTTTATTCTGAAACACAAAGTTTCTTCAGTTTTCAAAGTTCCCTACTAGTGTCGAGTTATATTTTCACCCGCGTAGACCTCGGGCAATCCGGGTCGTAACAGTGGATTACGTCACTCATTTTAATGTGTGCTGCTTCCTTGAGACTTTTGCCCAGGAAAATTTTGGTTTTACAATATTTTTAATGATTATAATGTATTTCATGCTCCAGCAATCAAACTGTCATACCACGGTAGGAGATCAGGTGGCGTCATCGTAGTGTGTAAGAAAACTATAGACTATGACCTTTCACAAGTCCAGTGCAGTAAGGACAACGTAATCGTGATAAGATTTTCAAATATCGGTTGTAGAGGACTTATTATTGCGTTTATTTACATCATGCCCCAAGGGTCTCCATATTGTTGTGACAAAGACATCAAATGTAATATAGTTCTACTATAATAAATGGATGAAGTTTTACGGCCTATCAGCCTTGTAGGCTGAGAGGGAAAGAGTAAGAGAAAGAGAGGAGAGAGAGAGAGAGAGAGAGAGAGAGAATAGATAAAGAGTGAGAGAGAAAGTGAGAGAGAGATAGAGAGTGAGAGAGAGAAAGAGAGATATAGTGAGAGAGTGAAAGAGAGAGATTGAGAAAGAGAGAGAAGAGAGAGAGTGTGTGTGTGTGTGTGTGTGAGAGAGAGAGAGAGAGAGAGAGAGAGAGAGAGAGAGTGCACTGGTTCATACCACGAATCCCAATGGAGCATACACTGTGTTCATTTGAGTAAAGGAACATTTTTCTTACTCTGTAAAGGCCGTCAAAGACGTTACATAGAAAAAAACATGAAACTCCTTCATAGCCTTCGTGTAAAAAAGCAAAGATGAAGGATACAGATCATCATAACTGTATTATAATTTGAATTACAAAATCTCTTTCACACTTTTTTGTTTGGTGACAGCAGGTCTTCTGCTTGTTTGGTTTTTGTTTTGTTATTATTTGGGGGGGGTACTGCCATTTGTGTGTATGTGTGTGTGTGTGTGTGTGTGTGTGTGTGTGTGTGCGCGCGCGCGCGCGCGCGTGTGCAAGCGCATTTTGTTTTCAATATATTCTTATGCTCATTTCTTTTTTTAATTGAAAAAGGGGCTATATCCTGCAGAGAATATGCACTGTAACACAGTGATGAGAATTTTAGAAGGCCATTACATAAAAAAACAAAAGTGGATCGATGAAAAAGCAAACAATTTGGGCAAAGTCCATTATAGTCCCCATCCACAAGCCAGGAGATCCTTCAAACCCTAATAACTATAGAGGAATGTTTCTTATTAACTGCTTTAGTAAACTGTTTACCTCTATACTCAGTGACAGAATAACGGAATGGGCAGAAGACAATGGTATTATTGGGGATGAGCAAGCGGGCTTTCGGAGGGGATACACGACTAGTGATAATGTTGATAACAAGGTTTTGTTTAATAACTCTTTAAAAGAAGGCGGAGGTTACGAGCTATTCTCTTCAAAAGTGCTTCGAAGTTTGCAGGACATATTATTACCAGAAACATTTTCCAAACCTTACTGGCGTCTGCCTTTAACTTAGTCAAATTCGATGTCGTGAAAAAAATATATGGCGTCGTGAGGGGGAAGAAAGGGGGTGGGGGTGGGGGTTTGATCAATTTCTGGCCGACCGGTCATTGAATTGCTAAAGCCTCTATTTAAAAGCTGAAAACGTTGCTCTCCAATACCATGATCAAACCAAACGACCTCTTTGCTTTGCTTTCACTCTGCAGCCCTTGATGGGATTACACGTTTCTATTGTTGCGGACAAGCAACAAGTAACCTTTTTTGTCATGTCCACAAGGACGTGTACTTAAAGGTAGTCGAAATAAGACGCCAGTCGAGCGAAAAGCCATAATCCATCTGGCAAAATAAAGATCTCATTGAATTGCTAAAGCCTCTATGTAAAAGCTGAAAACTTTATTGTTTGACCTTAATACTATTGTCCTCAGTCCTTATGGTTTCCAGGTATTAACAAGGGAATGGTGGAAGCCCTTTTCAGCCGTACAAGGTTTACTTAAACAAAGAAAATCAACAGCTTATTCACCCGTATTTCTTGTGCAAATTCAGTTAATTGTTTTACCATTTAAGGTGGACAGATCGGCCAGAAATTGATCAAACCCCCACCCCCACCCCCTTTCTTCCTACTCCATTCCTTTTTTAAGAATGCATATATAAATGTGCCAATCGAAAGACACATTTTGGGCATCACTTGAAGAGTCTACATACCCAACAGCGCAGTGCTCGAAAGAGCAGGAGTGACTTCTATATAAATCCTCTACAAACAATGACGACTGAGTTGGTTGGATCACGTCTCCCGTTCAGAGGATGGGCGAATACCCAAAGATCTCCTCTATGGCGAACTTACAACGACTATGTGGCCAATTGGTCGCCCTCAGATGCGCTACACAGACTCATGTAGGCGTGACCTCAAGGCACTGGGGGGTCAGTGCAGTCACATGAGAAGCAGGTGCATCAGACAGAAGCGCCTGAAGTCATGAGGTGCAGAAATGCTGCTCCCAGTTCGAAAAGATTCTGGTGGATCAGAAGGATGACAAGCGCTGTCGGAGAAAAGCCCAGCCCCAGGCAGTCAGACTGGCTTCAGTCTTCAGACGTGGACGCTGTGGCTTGGAGTGCCACTCCAGCCGCAGACTCCAGCGCCATCGCAGACGCTGTCAACAAGACGGACCTGGCACCGCCGAGAGAAGATCCATCGTGGAATGGTCCGTCCGAAACCCTGCTCTGGTCCAGGCAAAACTTATCACATTTTTCTGCTCAGCCACGGCGACGGTTTGTCCACACTGTCATGAATATTTTACTTTCACCTCACAGCGATGATATTCCTCCATATTTTGTATTACTTAACCTATCTCCACTTGTGTGTACAGGAATTCTGACAGATTTACACCAGCCATAGGCGAAACCTTCGTTTCAATACATAGCATTAAAGAACGAAAAAAGGAGAGGAGAGAGAGAGAGAGAGAGAGAGAGAGAGAGATACTTTTGACTTTTGAAACTTTATTGTAAGACTGACGGCCCGTCACAACATTTTCCATTCGCATCATTCGTTGATGGTTCTTCATTACAGCAAAAGTACTTCAATCGGTAAACAACAATTTTGTCGTACAATATACAATGAAAACAGCATTGTAATTTTCCCTCGGATCATTTACAACATAACGGTAGATGACGTACTCAATACCCTTGGATCAGTTGCTTGGTAACTAATTATCTGCTAAAACCCATGATACATAATTATCCCTCCAGGTTTACTGGAGGTCCTACAGACTTTATCCCTCCAGGTTTACTGGAGGTCCTACAGACTTTATCTGTCTGTCTGTCTGTCTGTCCCGACTTCACGGCTTATATCTCAAAAACTACTAGACGGATTTCCTTGACATTTTGCACACTAACTGGAAGTTAGGTCCGATTGAATGTATCAAATTTTCAGAATCGAGGCTTGAAGAAAAAGTGGTTTTTTAAGGTCGTACACTCCAGAGCGCCTCCCCAAATACACGATTCATGGAATGGCGAAATTGCGTAATGTGTGACGTCATCAACAACGTGACGTCATTTGCGAGTAGAGTTTTGATAAGAATGAATTTTGCGAACATTGGTGAAAGGATAAAGAAGGATTTTTTACGATGCAAGTGGTCAATTGATGGAATGGCAACCCACTCTACAGCCACGCCCCTTTTCTCGCTGTATCTCGCGTGGTAACAGATGCGCAGACGGCAAAATGGCTTCCGAATGAACGCCGACTAACTCGTTACATTGTAATATTCTGGACATCATTTGTGTCTCATTTTTGCCAGACAGTGAGAAGATTTCTCAGACTGTGATAGAACGGGTTTTAATAAATACTATTCATGTTATTTAGATGAAATTAAGATCTATTAGCGAATCATAGTGCGTCCTCCACGAACTTCGTATCGGCATAATTCGTATCTAAATCAGGGTGCGCGCGCATCACAAGAAAGTTACGAACTTCGTTTCTCTCATGTCGCATAGAACAGCAGACGAATTTCGTTTCTGTGAACGAAGGTACACAACTCTTGGTAAACTTTCGTGAGTTCACTATGAAGATTGCAGGGAATCGAAATTGGGTCACATTTCACAAAACAGCCGTCTGACGATTAAATAACCATACATTTAGCACCAGACTTTCCATTTACTCATGAAATAAGGCAAGCATCGCATAACTTGATGTTTTGATTAACTAGGAAGGAACATCGAGCAATTTAAAACTTGAAGCGTGACATATTTTGGGTCGCCATTTTCTTCGGATGCTAGTCTTGTGAAGGCCAAACAGTTGGTCTCTTAAACCACGCCTGGAATGTTTACTGTTTGTCAGTCAAGCCCTTTCATTTTACAAATCAGCAGTTGAAACGACATGGTATCATTTTCTTGTGATTACAGTAATGTTAGGACAACGGAAGAATGCAAAAAGACTCACCGAAATGGAGTTCGGCAAATCGTCTGTTTTCACGAAGTTCGTATGGGCAACACTTGTTCATTACCATATCGCAGACAACCGGATGTCACGTGACAGCACAAGGTGTGACGTAGAATGCAATAATGCCTCATTAAGCTACGAATTATGCCGATACGAAGTTCGTAGAGGACGCTCTATGTTACCCTATTAGCAAGCGGATTAAACGGTGGAGGTGACAGCTCGG
>JAWQFJ010023951.1:10000-18761 GCA_034096865.1 Theodoxus fluviatilis | reverse complement strand
CCAGATAAAAAATATTCAATAGAAAATTCCATAGACTTTTGATTATAGAATTCTATAGAAATTCTAGATAAATTTCTATGGAATTCTATAGACATCTATAGAATTCTATATTATCTATAGATGTCTATAGAAATTTCTATAGAATTCTATAGATGATATAGAATTCTATAGATGTCTATAGAATTCCATATAAATTTCTATAGAATTCTATATAATTCGTATAGAATTCTATAGAATTTCTACAGAATTCTATAACCAAAAGTCTACAGAATTTTCTATAGAATTTTTTTATCTGGGTGCTGCAGTTGGGGACACGGCAGTCACGTAGACAGTGGAGCCGCTGAGTGGCGGAGGAGGAGGGCAGGCTGCAAAAAGGCCACTGAGTGTTTCTACGATGATCATTTGTAAAGTCAAACAAGTGATGCGTCGTTACCACCATCACTTGGTACTGATTTTGGTGGCTGGCATCGGCAATCTGCTTGCAACGCACGATCACGTTCACACATATAAAAACCGCTGGCACTGAACCTCCAGGTTTTGGCATATTAAAAAAAGAAGAAGAAAAGATCGGGTTTTATCACAGTCTGAGAAATCTTCTCACTGTCTGGCAAAAATGAGACACAAATGCTGTCCGGAATACAACGCAACGAGTCAGTCTGCATTCGCGTGGAAGCCATTTTGCCGCCTGCATCTGTTACCACGCGAGATACAGCGAGAAAGGGGTGTGACTGTGGAGTGGGTCAAGGCCACGCATGTCGCCATTCCGTCAAATGACATTTGAGGGGGGGGGGGGGATGTTGTTTCGAGCTTACGACCTAAATAAATCACTTTCTTTTCAAACCTCGGTGCTGAACATTTGATACATTCAATCGGACCTAACTTCCAGTAAGTGTGCAAAATGTTAAGGAAATCCGTCCAGCAGTTTTTGAGATATCAGCCGTTAAGTCGGGACTGACAGGCAGATATACAGATAAAATTACGTCACGTTATTGATTACGTCATACATTTTCCATTTCGCCATTCCGTCAATTGACACTTTAGGGAGGTGCTTTCGAGTTTACGACCTTAATAAACCACTTTATCTTCAAACCTAGATTCTGAAAATTTGATAAATCCAATCGGACCTAACTTCCAGTAAGTGTGCAAAATGTCAAGGAAATCCGTCCAGTAGTTTTTGAGAAATCAGCCGTCAAGTCGGGACAGACAGACACACACACACAGATAAAAACCGCTGGCGCTGAACCTCCAGGTTTTGGCAAAAAAAAATTTAAGATCGGGTTCGAACCCGCAACCTCTCGAGAAAAGAGGGGGGAAAAACACACACACACATAAAAACACAAAAAACCAGGTCGGGTTCGAACCCACAACCTCTCGAAAAAAGGGAGAAAAAAAGAAGTTTCAGCACAGAATCGAACCTGGTCACGCATGACCAAGAGTTCAACGCTCTACCAACTGTGCCATTGGAGAACTATATGATTCAGTGTTTGTAAAGCATCTATAACGTCATTTCCCGTAAATCCCCTAGGTTGGTATTTTGCACTGTAAATTGTAGAAAAATGGATGATAGTTAATGAAATTTGAATGGTCTTGTACATTTTAGGATACTCAAGTTGAAGCGGCCGCGCGGGTGGACAATTTTGACTGTACGTAAAACGGTATTTTTTAAGCAAATGCGATTTTTTTTCTGGGGAGGATCAGGCTGCAACATTCTCGCACTTTTGCCCAGCACAATATATTGTAAAATCCTGGCGTGGTTTATGTCCGCCAACTGGTTTTTGTTGACAGACCACGAACTGTTTGGTATTTCATACGGATCTAACTCACCAACGTCAATAATCTTCTCGTAATACCGCTTTTTTGCGTCTGCTGGTAGACGTTAAACATAAGAAGCCATTGTTTTGTTAAAGTAGGAAAAGATAACTCTGTTTTACTCGCATTTCGTCATTCCATCAATTGACATCTCAGGGGGGGGGGGGGGTTTCGAGTTTACGACCTACATAAATCACTTTCTTTTCAAACCTCGATTCTGAAAATTTGACACATTCAATCGGACCTAACTTCCAGTAAGTGTGCAAAATGTCAAGAAAATTCGTCCAGCAGTTTTTGAGATATCAGCCGTTAAGTCGGGACAGACACACACACACACACACACACACACACACACACACACACACACACACACACACACACACACAGATAACGTCTGTAGGACCTCCAGTAAACCTGGAGGAATAAAGTATGTAGGACCTCCAGTAAACCTGGAGGGAAAATGTCAGCATGCAGCGAAGTGGAAAGTGAAACCTGTGAAGCCCATTCATGCACAAAATGTCAAAGTATGAGAAATCTCAGACAGTACATGCACATTATGCAAACATATGCACCTTCACAGACACACACACGGGCGCTTGAGCTAGCTCACACATAAACACACATGCACATTCAAATACACACACACACACACACACACACACACACATACACACACACAATCACAAACACAGACTTACATCCCAACACGCACAAACACAAATGAGTGCGCACTTGCACAGTCGCACACAAATGAACACACGCATTTGCATGGTCACGCAATTAAGTGCACACGCTAGCATGCTCAGTGAGTGAGTGACACCTGCCTAAAGGACAGCGGATTAGGGCTGGCATGTCCAGACTGCAGGCTTGACAGTCAGTGCTCGTGCAGTTCGTGCTGAACGCCTGAAATGAAAGAAAAGGTATTTTAAAAACCGCCTTTTCATATTGCGACTTTCCCCCCACTCATGGTGCTCAAACCGCACACTTTTACCCCCGGTTCTTTAGGCACTGCAACACATCTCAACTCCCTGGGGAGTATACAACCAGGCTATGGAACAATGCGATACTTTTCAGAAAATGCGTAACAATAACCCTGGTCGAAAGCAAAGTGGATCAAACGTCTTGTGTCGCGATTTTTACTGGGGGAAGAAGTCTGAAGGTAGATCGACAAGTGAGACACGCAAAGGTGTCCTTTGTCGAAAACATCGAACCTTTTCTTATACGTTGAAACGAATTTCCTGAAGCCTCAACTAAGCGATTGCCGATGGCGACATAGTCGATGTGTAAGAACCCTGCTTATCTCTACTGTAAAAGTACTATCCGAATCGCTGGCTTTTTTCACCCCAATAAATACCTCAGCTCAAGTACACACAACAAGTCCCAGAAAACAGAATGGAAATACAAATACCTTTCTGTCTGAGAATGAAAACAAACAAATGACAACATTCAGATGCGACCAGCTCCTCAGCGGACATTCCACGTGATAGCTGAGATGACAAACCATGTGTACCCAGGTATTTGTGCACGGTGATTTGGCTATATAGAAATGAATACGAAGCCCTGGTCTACGGACTGTATAGACAAAGGTACAAATGTGGCTGCGCTTAGAAGTTACGCAACAGATGAGATCTATTCATGAGTCTTTACGTATTTACATCAATGCTTTGTTTAATTACATCAATGCTTTGTTTACCTACATTAATGCTTTGTTTACTTACTTCAATACTTTATTTCATTTTCTACTTCCTAACGACCAAATGCAATCATCACCGTGCATAAAAAATGGAACTGCATTTGTGTGTGTGTGTGTGTGTGTGTGTGTGTGTGTGTGTGTGTGTGTGTGTGTGTGTGTGTGTGTGTGTGTGTGTGTGTGTAAACGTCGGCGATGTAGGCCAAGCATCGTCCAATCAAAAAACACCGTAAAATGCTTCATCTCATTTGTCAGTATTATCTTGGGTATTAGATGAAAAAGAATATCGGAGGAGTTCTCAATCTAGTCACAGCAACGCAAGTCGTAAAAAGAAAACACACCACTTGTGTCTTTCCATTGTAGCAGTGATGTAGTGGAAGAAGACCCGGTTACATGTGAGCATCCTGGCTATTCTGTAGATTACAATCATACTACGTTGCCATAGCGACAACAAGCTCGAGACGCCACACGGTGGAAGTTCCAAAGCGATGAAAAAGATGACCTTTGACACCCACCTTGTCTGATGTTGTGATGTTTCCATGGTGCCAGCCCTCCCTGGACAGCACCGTTTGTGAGGAGTTGGCGCTTGTCTCGCCCAGGCACTCACACTTCCCGTCAGGACGGAAGTAATTGTAGGACACACTTCCGGTCACGTTACTGCACTTTCGGTCACACATGGAGAGGCCCAGTCCAAAGAGGAAAGTAAGGGCGGGGACCTGAAAAAGTCACGTCCTTGTCAGTGCCAGGTCAGAATGTCGGGTGCCCTCACTGGACAAGAACAGGAAGTGAGGGATAGTGGCGAGAAGGAGTAAGGCGAGTGTTATATTGAAAAGCACGGCTTGAAAATGACGAAAGAGACAAATGCTGAAAGGAGGCACACACGCTATGGCGTCAATAGAAATCGGAGCACCAAGCAAAGGTTATATTAGTTAATATTAGTCTCCCAATAAACATGATGTCCTTCTAAGGATCCAGGGCTGACTGTACTGTGCTTAAACAAAGCACTGACCGATCCGACCGACCACCAAACCAACCAACCGACAGACTAGTCTGCCAGCCAGCCAGTTAGACCTAACCAAATAAATGAGCAGACAACCAAACGAACAAGTAACCAAAAAATCAACCACCCAACCAACCGGCCAAATAACCAAAAAGTCCGGCAACCAACCAAGCAGCCAACCAACCAATCACCCGACAGACCTACCAACTAACCGACCAAATTTTGCAGTGAAAAAGATAAGTTTGAAAGAACACAACGGAAGAATGACTCTAATTTCAGTGCCTCCATAACGTCATCCAAGCGGTTAGGCAGCCCCTAAACTTATATTTTCATGCAATGAAGTTGTTCTGTCACGCATACCTGTAGGTAGGTGTTTCTCTGGACAGTGACGTCACTAGCGTAGTCACACAGGAAGGCCGTCACGCCGTGCCACATGAAGGCAAGCACAATTGACGCCACAGATCTCCACTGCAAACTGAAAACACTAGAAATGCAAAGGTAAAAACTTTTTTTCTCAGTGGCAAGTGTTAAACAGAAACAAAGAAAAAGAGGTATAAAACTGTGTAAAACTTTTTTTCTCTCTTTTTCTAACTTTTTTCTGCTTACCTGCTCGTCTGCTTGTGTCTATGTGTGCCTCTGCTTAAGTGTGAATAGATTCTGTAAATCCGTCTGCCTGTATGCCCTGTCGAATTGGGTTGGAAAAAGTAGGCTAGTCGATGGCCAGATTGCCGAAATTTAATTGAGTTTTGTTTGCTTGGTCAGAACGAACTATTTTTGGCGTAATGCTGTAATGCGAAGGGTCAAATCTATTACGCATTCATTGCGAACTGTGCCAGAGCCAATGCTGACTCGGGTTCACAGAATGACTCTTACTATTCACCAAATTTCATCAGAATCCATTTAGAAAATCTTGAGTTATTTTGCTGTGTAACGGATTAACGAGCGAAATAACCAAGGAGAAAACATAATCTCCTTGTCGGAGGTAATGATCCGATGTGAGTGAATAGTTATACTAGGATACAGTGTTGTGTGGAGCCTACTGAATACCAATGATTCCAAACTACTCACCATGTGCGTGAAGCTTGGGTTTCAGCTGGAACAGTCCGTAAGCGGCTCAGACGTGTCTGTTACTCTGCTGTTCCTCAGGGAGTAAATGGAGGGGGTGGGGGTGGGGGTGGGGCTAACCGTTACGACATACAACAATCACAAAACAGTCCACGTCCTATGCAAAGTTCATCACGTGACTTAAAGTTATCTGGAAGGCTAGCAGGACGAGGACTGGCGGCCATCGGGAAACACCACTCCCCGCGGTCTGCTGTCATTCGTAGCAGGGTGCAGAGCTGTGACTTTCCATCGCTTGACGAGGTTGATTCAGGCGTGAACAAAAACACATTACTGCACTGTTTCCTTTGTCCCGGTGTCGTCAGTCTCAAAGCGCGGCTATGCATGTCCACCAGAATTGCTATTCTTTGTTCCTTGAGAGAGAAATTCCCGCAGAGAAGATTACCTCCCTCGCCGAAGCCAAAGGTCTCACCAAATTTCCTTTGGATTCCAGTTGATTGAACTCGACCCTCCACACGGCATCTTCTACTGTCTGCATGGTGCGATTCTTCCCTGCATGTTGCTTGTTCATGCATTATAGACAAGAACATGAAATTACCACGCTCTGGAGGTCAACTCCATTTCATGCTCTGCGATTTCGACACAAAACTACGTAATGAAGGTAATTACGTATTCATTCTTGCATTTCATGTTTTGACGCCATGTTTGAACCTGCTTAGAAATCGACCAAGAACACGATTTGATCTGTGAAAGTGAATGGAAGTCCAGGCTTTGATCAATGAAGGAAGAAAGAAGATGGACGAATGTTGATGTACGAGTGCATCCTGGTGGATGATTTTGCTCTAATCAATATCGCAACTAAAAGCATTACAAACCTGCGCCCCTTTGAAGCCATGCAATATCCATGAGAAGTCGGTGATATTTTTCAAGTTTTATCTGTAGGTTTGGTTAGGTAAACCAGAATTTCATGTGTATGCGGACGTGCTCGAACGTGCGCGCTCTCTTGTTAGTGTGTGCGCGTGTGCATTAACGTACGCTTGTGAGTGATATTGTGTGTGTGTGTGTGTGTGTGTTTGTGTTTATGTGTAGATATACATGTATGTAGAAGGTGGGCAGTACAGAGACATAACTGACCTTGTAGTAAACAACCTAGAGGTAAAAGTGCTGAACAGATTGATTAACGGGAAATAGCCCACTGGACAGGTTAAAAGAAACAGAACGCTACGCTGTGTGTGTGTGTGTGTGTGTGTGTGTGTGTGTGTGTGTGTGTGTGTGTGTGCGTGTGTGTGCGTGTGTGTGTGTGTGTGTGTGTGTTGGTGCGTGCACTCATGTACATGTCGTATTTCGCTTTGCCTTTTCTGGCTAATTATGCACCCGGGAAATTCGTAGAAGCCTAACAAAGGAAGTCCCATCTGCCTGGTGCTGACAAAGCTGCTGCTGGCTGCATGCGGGGAGAGTGGCCTCCCTGGAAGGCCCGGCAGGGAGGCACTCCTTACAAGGGCTCGCTGAAGACTTCTGGCAGCTGCCGCGTCCTCACAGACTTCTTGAGAATGCCCAGAGTCCGTGGCCCTCAGAGAACTTTGGGGGATTTTTGCGTCGTCAAGGGGGAATGCCATGTCTGGTCCGGCACAACTCGGCCTTCGCCATGGTCACTTCCACGCTTGTGGTCAGCTTTCCGTCACGGACATCAGGGTCTGTCCCTGGCTTTTGCCAGCAGGTGTGGCGTGTAGGCGTGAAGATGAGCTCGGGTAAATCGTCCTGCTTTTCCATGTTGTGCTTGTGATGTGTGTATGTCAACTCCATATTCTCTTGCTTTACTGGATAATATTCGAATCTCAGTTTCCCTTCAAGATTCTTGCAGACAGTTTACCCATCGTGACAAAACGAAACACAAAAATCATAAATAAAACAGTACATGTTGATTTAATACATTTATTGGTGCTTCACATGGATTGAAAATAGGAATCACAACAAAGCTTGCCAGATTGTTGAGAATCAACTCGAAAAATGATCACTTTTGAATTTCAGAGTAATTGGCACAGCATAGAACTTTGTGCTGGTGAAGAGGTGTTGGTTGCTGAACTGTGAACGTGCGAACACGTATTCCTCAGCCTATCAGGAGTATTCCAGTCGTGCCTAATAAGCTTGATAGGCTCTTAAGCAATAAACATTCATCCTAATGCATAATATTCGTGTCAAAGCAAAAGTTCAATGCAAGGTAGGAGCGGTGGAAGTCCACTAGCTGCTGGGTCTCCTATTCCTAGGTGACCAGGTCTTGACGTGCAAAAGGACTGAAGGAATTCTGTGCAGTATTACTGACTGAAGATAACATTCTATTTGCATATTCTCGTAAAGACAACAACGATTTGCAAATGCTCTTGACGTACAGAATAAACTCGTCATGACAGACAAAATACTACATGTTTCATTCAGAATGTAGTCAGGAGGCAATAAACATTGATTTCATGGAATCTTTTCTCATATGGACAAACAAAACCACTCGAAGCTACAGAAGTGCAGACTGCTGTATCTGAAAATTAAGTCGAGCTTTATGCTTTGTGTGCCGATTCAAAGATAGTTTGAGAATTTAAAACGTCAACAGTAAATAACGTTTTGGTCCGTATTCTTTGCATCATTCCTGCATGTGACGAAGTCCGTTTTGGGGACGGTTCATTCTATTGTTCCCGTAGGCAGGAAACGTAAGACAGAAATTTAACGGGAATAAGGTAGAAAATGGTATGTTTAATTTGGAGTTGGTAAGAAGCAGGCAATTGTGGTTCTGCACCTACTGGTTCAGTAAACAGGAAATGGACTTGATGGTTAGTGAGAAATGGTTGTTTTTATTTTATTTTAACATCTTTGGGCGAGAACTGGGACAGGAAGACCGCCATGTTGCCTTGCAGTAAATATCTGTCAATCTTCTGATCGGTCCTAATTGTTATTTGGACATCCCAGCATGCTTAGCAAGGGTTCATGCCTACATAGTGAGGAGGCTGTAAGCCCAAGTGCCCATGCATTCATGCCAGCCAATCCAGAGAGGTTGGAGAATGAGTCTGCAGAGCTGAGCATTGCTTTCCCCTGCTCTCTCTGCTTTCATGTTGCCAGTTGCCACAGAGAAGGGTTGTGAGATGACCCCCTTCGCTAGGAAGCTACCCCCAGTGGAGTGTACCTGGAATCTGCCCGTCGTCAACCTGAAGCTT
>JAWQFJ010023951.1:0-7500 GCA_034096865.1 Theodoxus fluviatilis | reverse complement strand
TAAGACCAACAACTATACTACTGATGTGCTTGCCTGTGAAACTCCCAACATTATTTTTCGAACTCGTTGGTGCTTAATGAAAACACTCTACTGCTGATCGCTGTTGTTGCACTTCGGAGAGCGAGACCTACAACGTGCAAAAGATCCGGTATTCCGCTACCTCCGTGTGTGAAGGCATGTGATTAACAACACAAAGTCACGTTCACAAAATTCACCCAAGTGTTGATCCTTGGGATGCCAGAACCATAAGTCATGATACACTTCCTGCAAGAACTCTTCTGTGGAGTGAGTGCAATTGTACTGATCCACTACAACGATGTTATACCCAAGTCTGAGACTGCTTGAGACTTTGGGATGAGGCTTTACACTAATAATGTGTGGCCCCTAATGCTAGGCCTACATACAGACAGACAGAGAGGCAGACAGACAGAGAAGCAATACGTCAAACGGATAGCATGTAGGAGCATTTGTCTTCAATCCATTTCAATCCAGTGCCAGCATTCTGCTTTACCACTGTTCAACGATTCAAAAAGGTGCATTAATGAAGAAACAACGCCTTCTTCCGGATGGGGAGAGGCAATGCCAAATAAGGTATTGGTGAGCACGCTTCCTAGGAAGCAATGCAGCAACGTTCCCTGCTGCTGTGGCGTGAAAATGACCCCGAGCTGAGGCCCTGACCTCTGCCTTTTGACGGAAGAATCCAGTCAACAAAGCTACTTACATCCAAGGGACATTACTTCAACTACACTACGAGTTGCCTCCCTTTTACTGATGTCTCGGACGTTGCGACAGTGTACTGAAGATAGCAGCGTGTGACGAAATGCAGAACTTCTCCTCATGAACAAATATAGGAGAAATGTGCAAGGGAAATTATTGCTATTCTTTTAGGTTAAATAATATCAATGCTGCATTAATATTCAAGTGCAAATGTACGGCGTTTTTCAAACAGGATGAAATTACCTGTATCGTTAACACGTTCATTATCACTGTCATTATCATTGCTGTTGTCTACCTTAGGGTTGCGGAAGACCAGACTGAATGATGAGGGTCGGGAGGGAAAGATGGTTAGTGCCTGAGAAGGTGGGGGAGCGACAACTTGGAGGGAGAAAATATGGAGTACGAGGGAGAAGGCTGAGAGTTTGGGATAAAGGCGCTGAGAAGAGACGGATGGAGTGTGACGGCCTGTCCGCCTCTGTAGGCTGTGTGAGGCCATTGACCACGACAATCACTAGAGGTCGTCAGAGTAACAGCAGGTCAAGTCTCAAGTTCCCGAGTCTTTCGCCTTTTCCAACTCGCCTGGGCAGACGGGGTGGGTCCAGTCTGACCCCAGGCCGCAGGGGGACTGTCAAGGTGGAAGCAAAAGGCGGTGAAGACTGTCGGGTCTGTGGCGGGGACCACATCAAGGGTACACCATGCGGAGACTGTACAGGTCCATTCTAGAAGTGATCATCAGCATGTTGAGAGGAGTGCAGGGCTTGTAGGCGTGTTTGTAGGTACCATGCAGCATCCCGTCCACGAACACCTGAAGAAGTAAAAAAAATTATCCTCATCATCCTCATCATCCTCATCATCCTCATCATCCTCATCATCATCATCATCATCCTCATCATCCTCATCCTCATCTCCATCATCATCATCATCCTCATCATCATCATCTTCAATCATCCTCAATCATCCTCAATCATCCTCATCATCATCCTCAATCATCCTCATCCCCATCATCATCATCATCATCATCATCATCATCTTCAATCATCCTCAATCATCCTCATCCCCATCAATCATCATCATAATCCTCATCATCCTCATCCTCATCATCCTCATCATCCTCATCATCCTCATCATCCTCATCATCATCCTCATCATCCTAATCCTCATCCCCACCATCATCCTCATCCTCATCATCATCATCTTCAATCATCCTCAATCATCCTCAATCATCCTCAATCATTATCCTTAATCCATCAGTCATCCTTAATCCATCAGTCATCCTCCATCATCATCCATCAGTCATCCTCCATCATCATCCATCAGTCATCCTCCATCATCATCCATCAGCCATCATCCATCATCATCCATCAGTCATCATCCATCATCATCCATCAATCATCATCAATCATCATCCATCAGTCATCATCAATCATCAGTCATCATCAATCATCAGTCATCATCAAGCATCAGTCATCATCAAGCATCAGTCGTCATCCATCAGTCATCATCCATCAGCCATCAGCCATCCTCCTCCAACAGCCATCATCCTCCAACAGCCATCATCCTCCAACAGCCATCCTGCTCCAATAGCCATCATCCTCCAACAGTCATCATCCTCCAACAGTCATAAATCATCAATCATCATCAATCATCATCCTCAATCCAACAGTCATCAATCATCATCAATCATCATCAATCCAACAGTCATCAATCATCATCAATCATCATCAATCCAACAGTCATCAATCATCATCAATCATCCTCAATTCAACAGTCATCAATCATCATCAATCATCATCAATCCAACAGTCATCAATCATCATCAATCATCCTCAATTCAACAGTCATCAATCATCATCAATCATCATCAATCCAACAGTCATCAATCATCATCAATCATCATCAATCCAACAGTCATCAATCATCATCAATCATCCTCAATTCAACAGTCATCAATCATCATCAATCATCATCAATCCAACAGTCATCAATCATCATCAATCATCCTAAATTCAACAGTCATCAATCATCATTAATCATCATCAATCATCAATCATCATCATCAATTATCATCCTCAATCCAACAGTCATCAATCATCATCAATCATCCTCAATTCAACAGTCATCAATCATCATCAATCATTCTCAATTCAACAGTCATCAATCATCATCAATCATCATCAATCCAACAGTCATCAATCATCATCAATCATCCTCAATTCAACAGTCATCAATCATCATCAATCATCATCAATCCAACAGTCATCAATCATCATCAATCATCCTCAATTCAACAGTCATCAATCATCATCAATCATCATCAATCCAACAGTCATCAATCATCATCAATCATCATCAATCCAACAGTCATCAATCATCATCAATCATCAGCAATCCAACAGTCATCAATCATCATCAATCATCATCAATCCAACAGTCATCAATCATCATCAATCATCATCAATCCAACAGTCATCAATCATCATCAATCGTCCCAAATCCAACAGTCATCAATCATCATCAATCATCATCAATCCAACAGTCGTCAATCCTCCTCCTCCTCATCCATATCATCATCCTCCTCATCCATATCATCCTCATCCTCATCCATATCATCCTCATCCTCATCCATATCATCTTCATCCTCATCTATATCCTCCTCATCCTCCATATCACCCTCCTCCTCATCCATATCATCCTCCTCCTCATCTATATCCTCCTCATCCTCCATATCATCATCATCCTCATCCATATCATCTTCCTCATCCATAGCATCCTCATCCTCATCCATATCATCCTCCTCCTCATCCATATCATCCTCATCCTCATCCATATCATCCTCCTCCTCATCCATATCATCCTCATCCTCATCCATATCATCCTCCTCCTCATCCATATCATCCTCATCCTCATCCATATCATCCTTCTCCTCATCCATATCATCTTCCTCCTCATCCATATCATCCTCCTTATCATCCCCCTCCATATAATCCATATAATCCTCCATATCAGCCTCATTCTCATCATCCATATCCTCCATATCATCCTCCATATCATCCTCCATATCCTCCTCCATATCTTCCTCATCCATATCTTCCTCATCATCATCATCCATATCCTCCATATCCTCCTCCTCATCATCATCCATATCTTCCATATCTTCCATATCATCCTCATCATCATCCTCCATATCATCATCCTCATCATCATCCATATCATCCTCATCATCATCATCATCCATATCATCCATATCATCCTCCATATCATCACCCTCCTCCTCGTCCATATCATCATCATCCATATCATCCTCCATATCATCATCCTCCTCATCATCCATATCATCATCATCCATATCATCCTCCTTATCATCATCCTCATCATCATCCATATCAGCATCCTCCATATCATCCATATCATCCTCCATATCCATATCATCCTCCTCATCCATATCATCCTCCTCCTCATCCATATCATCCTCCTCCTCATCCATATCATCCTCCTCATCATCCATAGCATCAACATCATCATCCATATCATCAACATCATCATCCATATCATCATCATCATCATCATCATCATCATCATCATCATCATCATCATCATCATCATCATCATCATCCTCATCATCATCATCATCAATCATCATTATCGTCGTCGTCGTCGTCGTCACCGCCATTGTCAACGTCACAGTTGCCGCCTTCGTCATCACCGTCGTTGTCGATCTCCTTATCGTCGTCGTACCACCGCTGTCATCACCGACATCGTCGTCTTCGTCGCCTTCGTCGTGGTCGCCCTTGGCATCATCATCGTCATCGTCATACCGCTATCGCTGCTGTCATTGCCGTTGTGGTCGTCGCCGTCGTTTGTTGTTGTTGTCGTCGTTGTTTTAATTGTTGTTGATGCAAAATGCTGTATCTGTTACAGTGGTTTTTTTTCTACATTAAAGAGTCGGAAGGAAACGCACGGTTGTCTACGAACAACGAATGCACGATTTCTACCACGGGACAGCTTAGAAAGAGGAGGATGGAGGGGCAGAGAACTTCATGCATGGAGCTGCTGCTGTACCCACCTGGAAGCCGAAGGCTGGGCAGTTCAGGACAATGGTGACGTTGAACACCAGCCCAGTTCTCCAAGGGGCATTGTACACGCGTACTTCAGCCTGCCATGCGCCGGCGTAGAGACTCGTGAAAACAGTGTAATACTGTCCGCCATAGTCTACTCGCATGCTCACATGTGCGCGAGCATCGTTTCCATCCCTCAATTCGATTGCAGCAGTCCTGAAGAACAAGGAATGGGTAATGGACGCGTGTCAACAGAGAGGTGAAAACAATCTGAAAGGTTTTCTGCAACAACTATTTAAATAACGTGTTTCGTGGAAACGGGGAGAGAGAGGGAGAGGGAGAGAGAGAGAGAGAGAGAGAGAGAGAGAGAGAGAGAGAGAGAGGCATGCATGCAGGCAGGCAGGCAGGAAGGCAGGAAGGTCGGAAGGCATTCAGGCAGACAGGCAGGCAGGCAGGCAGGCAGGCGAACAAACGGACGAACGGACTGATAGACAGGAGAGAGAGAGAGAGAGAGAGAGAGAGAGAGAGAGAGAGAGAGAGAGAGAGAGAGAGAGAGAGAGACTTTGACTTTAAAACTTTATTGTAAGGCCGACGGCCCGTCACAACATTTTACATTCTCATCAGTCGTTGAAGGTTCTTGATTACAGCAAAAGTACTTCAATCGGTAAACAACAAATTTGTCGTACAATGTACGAAAACAACATTGTAATTTTCCCCCGAATCATTTACGACATAATGGTAGATGACGCACTCAGTACCGTTGGATCAGTTGTTTTATTTATTCTACACAATGTCAACTAATTATCTGCTAAAACCCAGGATACATAATTATCTTACTTGCCTAACATGTCCGTCTTGAAGACTTTGACGTCGGTTGAGGGCGTAGTGAAAAAACGTGGCGACGTGTTTTGTTTTCATGTACCCATGTCCATCTATCAAGAATATGAAGCCTTGCGTATTCATAAATTTTATGTATCTTTTGATGTACCTTTCCCTCAGGTCTTCATATGTGGGGCACACCATCAAGAGATGCATTTCATCCTCCGTGTTATCATTTCAGAATGGACATTTGATCTCTTCTCTTTTATATAACTTGTTTCCATTAAGTCCGTGTACTCCCAACCGGAAGCGTGCGAGTGCAACTCTAAATTTTGCTATGTTTATGGTACTAAGATATTTTTCACATTCGAACGTATTTTTGAAGGTACTGTACAATATCAGACGTTCACTTTCAGTAATCTTACAATGCCATCTCTGTCTATAGCAGTATTGGAGTCTAATCTTAAGGTTTTTTTCAGGAAGTTTCTTTCGTAATTAGTCCCTTTGTTGTACCATATGTAGGCGAAACCTGATTCGCAGAGACAATCTTTGATAGACTTCAACCAGTTTCGTTCATTGGAGATAGTTGCGCTTGACAGCATAAGGAGTGCTTGCTTAGGTAATCTGTCATTTGGCATGTTTTGTAGTTTAAGCCAGTATTTAATGGCCCTAATAGTGCTATTGATTTTTAGGGGAAACCTTCCTGTTTCACCATAAACAAGATGATTTGGTGTCTTGACGTCAACTTTTAAAAATCGTTTGCATGCAAACATGTGCGCTTTTTCTATATTTGAATGTTCCTGCAGTCCCCACAATTCTGATGCATATAACAACAAGGGTTGGATTTGAGCGTCAAACATTTTGAAGTATAATTTTGGCGTGTGACTGTAAAGAGTCCTTAGCACCTTTAATAATGAAACTGTTTTTTGTTTGGCTTTTGTGGTTGCGCTGTCTAATGCTCCTGATTTTGATAGTCTAGTCGTAAATGTGTAACCAAGATATCTAAAAGAGTTTACGACTTCTAGTTTAGAACCGTTTAGGTACCTTTTTTCTCCCTGGGTGAGGAATCCTCCTCTCCGAAATACCATGACATTTGTTTTGGTAATATTAACTTTGAGGTCAATTTGTTCAGATGCATGTATAAGGTTATCTATTTGGGTCTGTAGACCTACCGGGGTTGTAGACAGTAGTGCAATATCGTCTGCGAAGATCAGAAGAAATATTTCCTCTTGACCATTTTGCATTTGTACACCATGTCTACCATGTTTGCGGATATAGTCTGCAATGGAGGTGATGTATAATGAGAATAGTGTCGGACTCTCAGAGGAACCTTGCTTTGTTCCAATGGGGCATTCAAAAAAGTCAGAAATGCTATTCTCCCATCTTACGCATGTTTGTACTGTATCATACATTGCTTTTAGCATGTTAATAACTTTCGTAGAAATTCCTGCTTTATCCAATGTCTGCCATAGATGTGGCCGTTCCAAAGAGTCAAAGGCTTTCTTGAGAGAGAGAGAGAGAGAGAGAGATGAGAGAGAGAGAGAGAGAGATGAGAGAGAGAGAGAAAGAGAAAGAGAGACGCACGCATGCATGCAGGCAGGCAGGCAGGCAGGAAGGCAGGAAGGTAGGAAGGCATTCAGGCAGACAGACAGGCAGGCAGGCGAATGGACGGACGAACGAACTGATAGACAGTGTGTGTGTGTGTGTGTGTGTGTGAGAGAGAGAGTGAGACAGAGAGACAGAGAGAGACAGAGAGACAGAGACAGAGAGACAGAGAGACAGAGACAGAGACAGAGAGACAGAGAGACAGAGAGACAGAGAGACAGAGAGACAGAGACAGAGACAGAGACAGAGAGACAGAGACAGAGAGACAGAGACAGAGAGAGACAGAGACAGAGAGAGACAGAGA
>JAWQFJ010023950.1:32500-61542 GCA_034096865.1 Theodoxus fluviatilis | reverse complement strand
CCAGGTCGGGTTCGAACCCACAACCTCTCGAAAAAAGAGAAGAAAAAAAAGTTTCAGCGCAGAATCAAACCTGGTCATGCATGACCAAGAGACGAACGCTCTACCAGCTGAGCCATTAGAGAATTGCTATGATGGAGTGTTTGTAAAGCATGTAAATCCATTTCTAAGGTATTGGCCCAGGAACAATCGACCATATATTTAAAACATGATGGATAGGTTCAGGAAAGCTCCTATTATGACATGTTTTGTTTTCCTTTGGCATGTCATAGACGCTGAATTAACACTCACACAGTCACACAGAGGAGGAAGTGTATTATACTTTATAGATGTTCACACCAGACATGTGCATGTGTGGTACTGCTACCGAGTACCGTCGTTCTACAAGCAACGAGTCAATCCTGATAACACGATGCATAACTGGTAGGTTTTTAGGCTAGATTTGCTTTGAAAAGTTGCAGAAAATCTTATGGTGGTTACAATCTGAAGGTATAACAAGTTTTGACAAGGAAAAAATCAAGCAACTATAACCATTCTGACCGTTGTCAGCCATGTTTGCAGAAGCTCCTAATCTCGCTGGAAACAAGATTTCATACTCTTGTCGTGGAACCAAACGACGAAAAGATTGACCTGATTTTTCAATACAAACACTGTATTCATTTTGTTGTTTAGACTGCAAGTGTAACTTTTCTGACTTGCGTTCCACTCAACACATTTTTGACCTAGTGGACATGTACTCGATTAATTGACTCGATTAAATTGAACTGATGTATTTGATATACATTTGTATTAATCCTGAAAAATTAGGAAATCATACTTCATTCATTCGAGCATTAGTCTTGACAGCATTCAGCGGACGAAGTAAACATCAATCTACTTCAACCATAACGTAAGTGCGAGTTGCAGACGAAACTATCACCGTCACATGACACGGTGACGCCGAATGTCAAATCACTGCTATCTTACGGTCGAAATAATCGGAGAAAGTCTGAATAATCTGAGAAAGAAAATCGAATTGGTTTATTATGTGTATGAATACGAGTTTTTTTAATCGACTTCGGTCAATTTCGCGCTGCCTTGCAGTGATGATTTGAATACGAAGCAGTCGTCTGCAAGGCGAAAACGATCTCGAAGCCAGCGAAGCCGAAGTTTCGACCATGAATGGAAAAAATCGTATTACGACCGTCAACCACTTTCTCTTCAAACCTCGATTCTGAAAATTTGATACATTCAATCGGACCTAACTTTCAGTTAGTGTGCAAAATCTCAAGGAAATCCGTCCAGTAGTTTTTGAGATATAAGCCGTGGAGTCGGGACAGGCAGACAGACAGACAGACAGACACACACACACACACACACACACACACACACACACACACACACACACACACACACACACACACACACACACACACACAGACAGATAAAGTCTGTAGGACCTCCAGTAAACCATGAGGGATAATTCTTTCTCCTTTACCAGTGTTCTCAAATTCAGTGTTCGTCATTAAACAGCTTCAAAAAAAGAATTGACACGATGTTCAAAGACTACATGTACTGTGATGATGTTGGCCACCCGCTGCTGTTGCCACGTATACCACTCTCTGCCACTCATAAGCCACCGGAAGAAAAGTATAGAGAATAGACACGATCTTTTAAGATCGTTAGAACTAGGGTAGTAAAAAGTGAGAGTAGCCATAAGTACTGATCAAAAGATCAGATAAAGGCCTCGCGGCCTAAGACATCTGAGGACATACTAGGCCTGGTAAAAGACCAGCTAGTATCCATAAGAACAATAAAAATACAGCCAGAGAACTACCAGAATCGGCGATAGGCCCTGGACGCCTAAGCAAGCCGAAGAATTCTATTCTATTCTATTCTATTCACCCTCCTCAAAAATCTCCTCGCAAATGACGTCACGTTATACGACGTCAAATGATGACGTCACAGATTTTGCAAAATGGAGTCTGTTGAATCGTTTTCATTGAAACACCAAAATGTAAAAAAGTCACTTTCTTTTCAAACCTCGATTCTGAAAATTTGATAATATTGAATGGGACCTAACTTCCAGTCAGTGTGCAAAATCTCAAGGAAATCCGTCCAGTAGTTTTTGAGATATAGGCCGTGGAGACGGGACAGACAGACAGACAGACAGACAGACAGACAGACAGACAGAGACAGACAGCAGACAGACAGACAGACTAATAAAGTCTGTAGGACCTCCAGTAAACCTGGAGGGATAAAGTCTGTAGGACCTCCAGTAAACCTGGAGGGATAAAGTTGTACATACAATTGTTGTGGTTATCTCCCTTGTTCATACAAATGTGTTTAAAAATCTGCATGTTTTTTTTCTTTTCTTCTCTTTTCTTGTTAATGGAGGGATTTTTAACAACCTTTTGGTTCGAGTTGTTCAGGATTGTAGGCTCGATTTTAAGCAAATGCCATCGATGATTACTACCGTATGATTCAATGGGTACATGAGAGGACCTTAAATTCGCTCACAGTTGCGTGACCCATCAGATTTAACTTTTTTTTTACTTCCAATCACTTGACACTGTTAGCAATAGTGCTTTGCACATTTTGGACAAGGGGTGTAAAAAGGAAATCATCAGGTACACCTGATTTTCTTCTCCTCGTCTCGTCCGATGAAACTGATTTGCTCTACTTAACCGTAAATAGGCCTGCTTAGCCAGAAATTCCCTTCCTCTGACACAATTATTTCAAGATATTGTTTTCTGAGAACGATCTTTTCCCTGGATTTATCAACATGAGTTACACCGGTGTCTTTTGCAAACGTCTCACTTTCTGCTCAAAAACAGTGATCGCACATGACTACAGCAGGCCAAAGTTAGTGACAGTTTTCCAGTACGTCCACCACCACCCTACCCGCTTCCACCACCACCCTACCCCCTTCCACCACCACCCTACCCGCTTCCACCACCACCCTACCCCCTTCCACCACCACCCTACCCCCTTCCATCACAATCCTACTCCTTTCCACCACCGCCCTACCCCCTTCCACCACCACCTACCCGCTTCCACCACCACCCTACCCCCTTCCACCACCACCCTCAGGGGCGGACGAGGGGGGGGGGGGTTTCCGGACGCCCCCCTCAACAGAAAAATGAAATAAAAAAACAACTATTTTTATTAGTAACAAAATGTGCTGCCTGAAAGTGGTAATGATCACCATCAGAATGCGCCAGATTGGAACATTTTGCAGTGAAAATCCCCCTCCTCCCCCTCCCCCCCCCCCCCGCTTTCACGTTTGGGCTGAGCTCCAAGTGTTCCTATAGGGTCGCTCTTCCCCTCCCCCCCCCCCCCCCGCTTTCACGTTTGGGCTGAGTCGCTGTCCCCTCTCCCCCCCCCCCCCCCGCTTTCACGTGTCGGTTGAGCACTGAAACCCCCCCACCCCCTCACCCCGCTATCACGTTTCGGTTGAGCCCTTTAACAGCCCCCCCCCCCGCTCTTAAAAATGTTTAGAAACTCTCCCCCCCCCAAAAAAAAAAATGAACTGATCCGCCCCTGACCCTACCCCCTTCCACCACCACCCTACCCCCTTCCACCACCACTTTACCGCTTCCACCACCCCCTACCCAACTCCACCACCACCACCCTACCCCTTCCACTACCACCCTACCCCACCACCACCATCATATCTCCTTCCACCACCACCCTACTCCCTTCCACCACCACCCTACCCCTTCCACCACAACCCTACCCCCTTCCACCCCCCTACCCCCTCCACCACCACCACCCTACCCCCTTCCACTACCACTCTACCCCCCCACCATCACCATACCTCCTTCCACCACCACCCTTCCACTTCACCACCACCACCCTTCCCCTTCATCACCACCACCCTTCCCCTCCACCACCACCACCCTACCCACTTCCACCACAACCCTACCCCCTTCCACCACAACCCTACCTCCTTCCACCACCACCCTACCTCCTTCCACCACTACCCTACCCCTTCCACCACCACTCCTTCCCCCTCCACCACCACCCTACCTCCTTCCACCACCACCCTACCCCCTCCACCACCACCCTTCCCCCCACCACCACCACCCTTCCCCCTCCACCACCACCCTTCCCCCCTCCACCACCACCCTTCCCCCTCCACCACCACCACCCTACCCCCCTCCACCACCACCACCCTACCCCCTTCCACCACCACCCTACCCCCTTCCACCACCACCCTACCCCCTTCCACCACCTCCCTACCCCCTTCCACCACCACCCTACCCACTTCCACCACAACCCTACCCCTTCCACCACCACCCTACCCCCTTCCACCACCTCCCTACCCCCTTCCACCACCACCCTACCCCCTTCCACCACCACCCTACCCCCTTCCACCACCACCATACCCACTTCCACCACCTCCCTACCCCCTTCCACCACCACTCTACCCCCTTCCACCACCACCATCCTACCTCTTTCCACCACCACCCTACCCACTTCCACCACAACCCTACCCCTTCCACCACACCCTATCCCCCCTCCACCACCACCACCTCACCCCCAAAAAGAAGTTGTGTCTTCTTCAACATGATTTTTTAAAAAGGGGGTTGGATAGGTAGGTAGGATTTTTTATGGGCTACACTGAGACTGCATACATTTGTGTATGTGTCTGTGTTTTAAGAAATGTCACGTATGCAGTTGATTCGTGTGAATATTAAACATTAGAATTTCTCTTATGGTGAAAACATTTAGTGCTCATAGGGAAGACGGGGTGGCACGCAGCTTCTTGTTTACTGTCGATTTATCCCCCCCCCCCCCCGATTTTTCCCCTTTTTCTTCCCCCCACCCCCTACCCCCACCCCCCACCCCCCCAACGATCGGAACAAAGTTTAGGGTCGACAGAAAATATAGGTTTGATCGAGTTACCGTAACCCCAACTGCTTTTTACCCCTAAAGCACCATCAAAGTTGTTAGGGGCCAGTGTAATGTATTATTTATTATATGCAGTTTCCGCAAAAGTTAAACAGTACCCATAATCACCATGATTATGCTGTTTTCTGTAGAATTTGTAATGAAAACTAAATTACTCAGTGGGTGGAAAATCTGTTGTTGTTTTTGGTCATATTCATACACTTCAGTTTGGTAACTAAAACATTGGCCCATATGTGACAGCACCGCAAAATAGGTTACAAGTCAGGTTTTTTTTTTACTTTTGGAAAATATTTCTTTCATTTTAAAGCTGAAAGTGATTAGCTTTTCAGTGGAAAACCTAGATTTTGCGTTGATTTCCAACAGATCAACAAACACATGTTATCTTTGATGCTGAGCCGATGCCATATATCGAGCAACTCTTCATGCAGTTGAAAGGTGCCAAATTCCTGAGCAAGTCTGATTTGTCGAAGGGCTATTGGCAAATCCCTGTAAGAAACCACGTGACACAATGTGAATACACTCTGCAATGAAACCCAGTCAGAGACATTTGCTACGTAATCGTAAGCACGGCACTTCCCACTGACCCAACTTCAATTTCTGTTTATGTCAAAGATTCGCTTTTTATTCTTACACGACGCTACATGAAAAATGTCACAACTGGAAGAGAGTAGAGATACGAGTTTTGCAGTGATGTATGGTGCACCGGTATGAGTAGAGATACGAGTTTTGCAGTGATGTATGATGCACCGGTATGAGTAGAGATACGAGTTTTGCAGTGATGTATGATGCACCGGTATGAGTAGAGATGCGAGTTTTGCAGTGATGTATGATGCACCGGTATGAGTAGAAGTGACCCGGCAAAGGAAAAAACTTGTTGGGCTAATTGAACTAATTACATTTTTGTGTATAGGGATTTGGGGTAATACAACTATCTTTTTATTACTGAATGTTGATTTGCGTAATGTATCGGGCGCAAATCGATTCTTGAGGGACAAAGGAAGCAGAAAATATTTAAAACAGAAAATGCACATGGTTGACCCCTACTGGTGTTATAGTGCTGCGTCTCAGAAATGACCAGTGCGACTTGTGACCTCTTTCGTGTGTACAGTCACGTGTTTTTGTTCGATCTCTGCTGTGCCATTGATCAACTGCCCAATGGTAAATCAGGACGTGCGCAATAAAAGCAGAAGGCAAAAGAAACGGGAGCTATCAGATTTCTGTTCAGACGAATCTTTACATGACATTTCTTAAACAAATACACACGCGCACAAACACACACACACACACGCACATGCGCACACAAACACACAAACACTTGTGCGCAGTCTCAATTTGGTCACTTTACAAGAAAGGGTTCAAGCCTTCCTACGTACTCTATTTTTTGGCCCTGTAAATATAACCATAACTTTTCTTTGGTGTAAGAAATTAATAATAAAGTTTTCTCCAGTCCCAGGGATAGAACCACGGCACTGCGCCTCGCACTTAATAAACCCCAAGCTTGCTCGCCTAAATCCGCCTGTCAAAAGTCAGGGTTTCAATAGGCGAGTAGAGGTTGAGGAGCTGACTATGCACTCATGCAGGAAACGAGACCATGGACATTTTAGCATGTTTGTGGCATTACACAAAAGTAAAAAAGTAAACTCGATTGAAGAAGAGAAATCAGTATAATTATATACTGTCTTTGAAACGATCAAAAATGCTTTGAACATGCTATTATTTTTTTCTCTTGAATTTTATTAATACATTAGTATTGTGACTGAAAATTAAGATGTTGTCCCCCTTTTTACGCTTTTGCTTTGTTTACTCTCGCACAGCCACGCATGCTGGGACGGGTTTCCCAGGGCTATGGATACGCAGTCCTAAGCACTCCTAAGCAATCCATAGCAATCCTAAGCAATCCAAAGCAATCCAAAGCAATCCAAAGCAATCCAAAGCAATCCTAAGCAATCCTAAGCAATCCGCCTCTGGTAGTGGTTTAGAGATATTATGAGTGCGTCCATGTACATTTTTGATGATATGTTGCTTCATGTACAGTAATGTTGGCAATGGTTGGTACCTTGTAATGAATTATTCTGTAAATATTCGTATTTCGTGGTATGTTTACCAGTCAAATCACGCAGAAAGGGGTGGCGGTTTCTCATGTCCAATTCAAGGGACATATTTCATAGAGCGTACGTATACGGTGTTGCGCGTTTGCAAGCGATAAAAAATATTCGGCAGTGAATGTCCACTGCTGTTCGAGGAGAGTGCCTTACCAACGGACCCCTTACAATCCAATTTATATCTGTATTTCTTTTATCTCCTTTTCTTAAAACTACACCCTATCACATCTGTTGAACACTGAATGAATTGCTATCGTGCTTTTTAAAAATAGTTTTCACGTCCGTCAGGGGGCGTACAGAGACTTACTCGTATACAGACCTGTGCAGGAATACAAGTCAGCAGCATCCCTGGACTTGGTCAGTAAGCAAGGAGACAGGACATGGTTCCCGTATGGGGCCTTTATTGTTTCCACTCAGTGCATGAAGAACAGCTTGTCATAAAGTATCAACTGGACAACATCAAACACAAAGTAGTTGTGTAGAGCAGTAGTATGAAGAGTTTACGTGCACTAATTAATTGTTTCCAAAGCACCGTACTTTCCTCACGACAACTGCAAGCTGAAGATAAAAGTGAGCCAACGCACATGTGTGTGTGTGTGTGTAGCTGTGTGTATGTGTGTGAGGCTTGTGTGTGTGTGTGTGCGTGTATGTGTTTGTGTGCATATGTGAATGTAAGTGTGTGTGTGTGTGTGTGCGCGCGCGCGCATGTGCGTTCAAGCATACCTGTTTCTGTGCATGCGTGTGAGTTTAATGTGGAAGTACACCGTAAAGCGCATTGGGCACATTGTTTGCATACTATTGTCTTATGTCAAGTCATCTTGAAAACCAACAAACAAAATTTAGCACTTTAATTGCTCAGAATTCTACAGTTTCATTTATTATTTGAGCTCAACATAAGACCGAAGTCGACTTTCCCACCAACAGCCAGAATCGTTACTTTTTGTTCTGTAGTGCCGACTGTGAGACTACAGAAAGCAGGTGCAATTTTTCATAGCTTTCTAAAACCTAGATGACATATCAAGGAACTTCCTGTCATATCGTTTCTGGGATTCTCTTGTCCAAATCATGACAATCATGACCTTTTCTGATCAAAATGACACGCAGAGGAAAGAGGTATAAATGGCAACGGCATTTTATCAACACATTGTCCTATCAATCCATCTGATGCTTACCCACCCTAACAACGTGTGCATAAGAAAACATCTCTAAGGGTAGAGTATTGTGGATGTTTGTACAGGAATAAGCAATACAATACTAAGACCAACAACTATACTACTGACGTGCTTGCCTGTGAAACTCCCAACATTATTTTTCGAACTCGTTGGTGCTTAATCAAAACGCTCTACTACTGATCGCTGTTGTTGCACTTTGGAGAGCGAGACCTACAACGTGCAAAAGATCCGGTATTCCGCTACCTCCGTGTGTGAAGGCCTGTGATTAACAACACAAAGTCACGTTCACAAAATTCACCCAAGTGTTGATCCTTGGGATGCCAGAACCATGATTCCGAAGTCATGATACACTTCCTGCAAGAACTCTTCTGCGGAGTGAGTGCAATTGTACTGATCCACTACAACGATGTTATACCCAAGTCTGAGACTACGACTGCTTGAGACTTCGGGATGAGGCTTTACACCAATATTCCACCTCGACTGTGTGGCCCCTAATGCTAGGCCTACATACAGAAAGACAGAGAGGCAGACAGACAGACAGACAGACAGAGAAGCAAGATGTCAAACGGATAGCATGTAGGAACATTTGTCTTCGATCCATTTCAATCCAGTGCCAGCATTCTGCTTTACAACTGTTCAACGATTCAAAAAGGTGCATTAATGAAGAAACAACGCCCTCTTCTGGGTGGGGAGAGGCAATGCCAAATAAGGTCTTGGTGAGCACGCTTCCTAGGAAGCAATGCAGCAACGTTCACCACTGCTGTGGCGTGAAAATGACCCGGAGCTGAGGCCCTGACCTCTGCCTTCTGACGGAAGAATCCAGTCTACAAAGCTACTTACATCCAAGGGACATTACTTCAACTACACTACGAGTTGCCTCCCTTTTACTGATGTCTCAGACGTTGCGACAGTGTACTGAAGATAGCAGCGTGTGACGAAATGCAGAACTTCTCCTCATGAACAAATATAGGAGAAATGTGCAAGGGAAATTATTACTATTATTTTGGGTTAAATAATATCAATGCTGCATTAATATTCAAGTGCAAATGTACGGCGTTTTTCAAACCAGGATGAAATTACCTGTATCGTTAACACGTTCATTATCATTGTCATTATCATTGCTGTTGTCTACCTTAGGGTTGCGGAAGACCAGACTGAATGATGAGGGTCGGGAGGGAGAGATGGTTAGTGCCTGAGAAGTTGGGGGAGCGACAATTTGGAGGGAGAAAATGTGGAGTACGAGGGAGAAGGGGGAGAGTTTGGGATAAAGCCGCTGAGAAGAGACGGATGGAGTGTGACGGCCTGTGCACCTCTGTAGGCTGTGTGAGGCCATTGACCACGACAATCACTAGAGGTCGTCAGAGTAACAGCAGGTCAAGTCTCGAGTTCCCGAGTCTTTCGCCTTTTCCAACTCGCCTGGGCAGACGGGGTGGGTCCAGTCTGACCCCAGGCCGCAGGGGGACTGTCAAGGTGGAAGCAAAAGGCGGTGAAGACTGTCGGGTCTGTGGCGGGGACCTCATCAAGGGTACACCATGCGGAGACTGTACAGGTCCATTTCAGGACTGACGTGCAGCGTGTCAAAGGGATTGCAGGGCTTGTAGGCATGTTTGTAGGTCCCATGCAGCATCCCGTCCACGAACACCTGAAGAGGACAAAAGAATCATCTTCATCATCCTCATCATCCTCATCATCCTCACCATCCTCCTCATCCTCCTCCTCATCATCCTCGTCGTCATCATCGTCATCATCCTCATCAACATCCTCATCATCCTCATCCTCATCCTCATCATCCTCTTCCTCATCATCATCCTCATCCCCATCCTCATCATTATCCTCCTCCTCCTCCTCCTCCTCCTGCTCCTCGTCATCAGCATCAGCATCAGCATCAGCATCAGCATCAGCAACAGCATCAGCATCAGCATCATCGTCATCATCATCATCATCATCATCACCATCACCATCACCATTACCATCATCATCATCATCATCATCATCATCATCATCATCATCATCATCATCATCATCATCATCATCATCATCATCATCATCATCATCATCATCATCATCATCATCAATCATCCTCAATAATACTCGATCATCATCCTCAATCCATCAGTCATCATCCATCATCATCCATCAGTCATCATCAATTATCAGTCGTCATCCATCAGTCAGCATCCATCAGCCATCATTATCCAACAGCAATTATCCTCCAAATACCATCATCAATCATCAGTCATCATCAATCATCAGTCCTCATCCATGAGTCATCAGCCATCAGGTATCAGCCTCCAACAGCCATCATACTCCAACAGCCATCATCCTTCAACAGCCATCCTCCTCCAACAGCCATCCTCCTCCAACAGTCATCCTCCTCAAACAATCATCAATCATCAAGCATCAAGCATCAATCATCAGCATCAATCATCATCATCATCATCATCATCATCATCATCATCATCATCATCATCATCATCATCATCATCATTATCAATCATCATCATCAATCCATCAGTCATCATCCTTATCATTCTCAATCATCATCCTCAATCCATCAGTCATTATCATTCATCATCCAACAGTCATCATCATCATCATCATCATCATCATCATCATCATCATCATCATCATCATCATCATCATCATCATCATCATCATCATCATCATCATCATCATCATCATCATCATCATCATCAATCATCATCAATCATCATCAATCCAACAGTCATCAATCATCATCAATCCAACAGTCATCAATCATCATCAATCATCCTCAATCCAACAGTCATCAATCATCCTCCTCCTTATCCATATCATCATCATCATCATCATCATCATCGTCATCATCATCATCCTCATCCATATCATCCTCATCCATATGATTTGGCGATTGTGCGTAGTGTTGTGGTTTGTTAGAGTGCGCCGTGCGGCCCAACACATACGTCTTCAGCACTCGGGGTTTCTTTCAGGGTTACCCCACCCTTAGCTCATAGCCCAAAGACCTGCCCTGTGAGCACAGGGGGGGGGGGAGGAGGGGGGGGGGGATGGTCCAAATTGGTCTGGCCTCTACCCTTAGACCTGTCCAGCTTGGGAAATCCTGCCAGGAGTTTGCACTCCCGCTGGCATAGCTCTTCTGGTCATGGAGACACACAAACCACCACACCACGATAAGGATTGGCAGCGACACAGTGGGGAGCCAATGAGAAGATCCTCAAGACGATGTACCAGGGCACAGTACGACCACACCTAGAGTACGGCTCCAACTCTTGGATGACAGCTGCCCAGTCGCACCAACAGACCCTTGACAGAATCCAGAACCAGGCCCTACGAATCATCACAGGCGCTGTCAGATCTACACCTATAGAGAAGATGGAGCAAACAACAGGCATCCCACCGCTACAGAAAAGAAGGGAGTGCAAAGCCGTGATGCAGAGCATGAGGGCAATGTTCTTAGAGGATCACCTGATGCACAACAGAGTAAAGCACCTCAGCCCAAGAAGGCTGAAAAGATCCAGCTTTGTTTTAGAAAGCAGAGTACTGTTGAGAAAGCATCAAGACCTGCTTCCTGCAGAAGTAGAACCCTTCAACCGCAAAGACGATCCTCCACCTTGGAAAACTGCACTGAACAACGTCAACATCCGTATCACAGTACCCCATTACACCACAAAAGACGAGCACTGTGACGCCAGCAAGAAAGCTCTGACAATGGCCATGCTTGATGAAACGTACCCCCAGGAAGCATGGATAAGGGCCTACACAGATGGGTCAGCCACAGATGCAGTCAAGAGAGGGGGAGCTGGAGCATACATCCAGTACCCAGATGGAAAATGGCAGGCAGAGGCAATACCGACAGGCCTCCACTGCACCAACTACAGAGCAGAGGTTGAAGCCCTGATCCATGCTGCAAATACCATCAGCAGCAAAACAGACCTTGACGGAGACTCCCAGGTAGTCTTCTTCACAGACGCACTCTCCGTCTTGGAGGCAGCAACAGCAAGCAAACTGCCTCAACTCCTGAAAGCACTCCAAAACATCACATGCTTCAGGATTGTACTGCAGTGGATCCCCTCACATTGTGGAATACATGGAAATGAGGAGGCGGACAGAATGGCAAAGCTGGGAGCTGAAGACCACCAAGAAGAGAACAGAGTCACCCTTATAGAAATGAACACCATGGTGAAGGTCCTGTACAGAACACCCCAGACAACGGACAGCTACCACCAACTGTCCAGACAAGAACAGGTGGTCATCTTCAGGCTACGGACAGGGCACAATAGACTCAACTACCACATGCACAAGAGATTCAGACTTGTGCCATCCCCAAAGTGCTCCTGTGGAGAGGCGGACCAGACGGCTGAACACATTCTGCAGGAATGCAAGAACCACCGGCTGCTGCGAGAGGACGTTTGGCCAGAACCAGCAAGCATTCAGGAAAAGCTGTACGGCAGGGTGGAATCTCTCCACAAGACAGTCCATTCCATCCTTGACTCTAAAATCCAAGTGTGATGGCGTTCGAGAAGAAGAAGAATCCTCATCCATATCATCCTCATTCATATCATCATCCTCATCCTCATCCTCATCCTCATCATCATCATCATCAATCATCATCATCATAGTCGTCGTCGTCACCGCCATTGTCAACGTCACAGTCGCCGTCTTCGTCATCACCGTCGTTGTCGATCTGATCCTTATCGTCGTCGTACCACCGCTGTCATCACCGACATCGTCGTCTTCGTCGCCTTCGTCGTGGTCGCCCTTGGCATCATCATCGTCATCGTCATACCGCTATCGCTGCTGTCATTGCCGTTGTGGTCGTCGCCGTCGTTTGTTGTTGTTGTCGTCGTTGTTTTAATTGTTGTTGACGCAAAATGCTGTTTCTGTTACAGTGGTTTTTTTCTACATTAAAGAATCGGAAGGAAACGCACGGTTGTCTACAAACAACGAATGCACGATTTCTACCACGGGACAGCTTAGAAAGAGGAGGATGGAGGGACGGAGAACTTCATGCATGGAGCTGCTGCTGTACCCACCTGGAAGCCGAAGGCTGGGCAGTTCAGGACAATGGTGACGTTGAACAGCAGCCCAGTTCTCCAAGGGGCATTGTACACGCGTACTTCAGGCTGCCATGCGCCGGCGTAGCGACTGTTGAGAACAGTGTACCGCTGTCCAGCATGGTTGACTCGCATGATCACTAGTGCGCGAATGTCGCTTCCATCCATCAGAGATATATCAGTAGCCCTGAAGAACAAGGAATGGGTAATGGACGCGTGTGAACAGAGAGATGAAAACAATCTGAAAGGTTTTCTGCAACAACAATTTAAATAACGTGTTTCGAGGAAACGGGGAGAGAGAGAGAGAGAGAGAGAGAGAGAGAGAGAGAGAGAGTGTGTGTGTGTGTGTGAGAGAGAGAGAGAGAGAGAGAGAGAGAGAGAGCATGCAGGCAAGAAGGCAGGAAGGTAGGGAGGTAGGGAGGTAGGGAGGTAGGTAGGCAGACAGGCAGGCAGGCAGGCAGGCGAACGAACGGACGAACGAACTGATAGACAGTCAAGAGAGAGAGAGAGAGAGAGAGAGAGAGAGAGAGAGAGAGAGAGAGAGAGAGAGACAGAGATAGACGAGAGAGAGAGAGAGAGAGAGAGAGAGAGAGAGAGAGAGAGAGAGAGAGAGACGCACGCATGCAGGCAGGCAGGCAGGAAGGAAGGCGAACGGACTGATAGACAGTCTGTGTGTGTGTGTGTGTGTGTGTGTGTGTGTGTGTGTGTGTGTGTGTTTGAGAGAGAGAGAGAGAGAGAGAGTGAGAGAGAGAGAGAGAGAGTGAGAGAGACAGAGAGAGACAGAGAGAGAGACAAAGAGACAGAACTAGAGAGACAGAGACAGAAAGACAAAGACAGAGAGACAGAGACAGAGAGACAGAGACAGAATAAGAGAGAGGAAGGAAGAGAGAGAGAGAGAGAGAGAGAGAGAGAGAGAGAGAGAAAGAGAGAGAAAGCGAGAGACAGCGACAGGAGTACCTTAACATCAAAGGCATATGTATTCGTCATCAACTTGCATATATACATTCGTCTGAGATCTTCATAGGCAGGACATTCAAGTAACAAATGCTGTTCATTTTCGTCTGTTTCATAGCATGATGGACATAAGTAAGCATTATCAGCTCGCTCCGTAGAAAATCTGTATTTATGCGTGAACAGATCGCTGAATCCCATCCTAAAAATAACATAAACATCTCGAAAAACTTTTTTATCTAATATATACAAATATTTCTCTCTATTCAATTCTGTCTTAAAGGATCTGTACAGTTCATATCTACCACTCGCTGATATTGAAACTGTCCATACATTCATGTACTCAGTGATAAGGCGCTTTCTGAACTCGAGCAAGAACTCTGTCTCATTCCGCACATTCTGATTACGCCATACATCAGCAAAATCATATCTATACAATACTTCTTTTATTTTGTCAACCCAGTTTCCATTATTTCCCGAGATGAGCATCATCTTGTAAACTTTGTTAGGGTATCTAGTTGCCTCCATCTTAAGTACACGCAACCAGTACTTAATAGCCCGTAAAGTTGCATTGATATACAGTGGGTATCTTCCGATTTCACCATACGTCATCAAGTTAGGAGCTTGTACAGGAACATTGAGAAATCTTTTCATAGCTTGTAGGTGTACAGATTCTATTTCCGAACAGTTGTACAGTCCCCACAGTTCTGATGTATACAAAAGTACCGGCTGTATCTGGGTAGTGAACATTTTGAAATACACATCTGGTGACACATTTCCTAATTTTTGTAGACACTTAGTCAGTTGAATCATGCCAGCTTTTGCTCTAAGTACAAGATCAGACTGTAAAATACTAAAGGACAGTCTCGAAGTGAACAGTGCTCCAAGATATCTGTACTCATTCACAGTCTCAATTCTTTCCGTCCCCAGATACCACTTCTCATGACCTGCCAGATAACCACCATTTCGGAAAACAATGACCTTTGTTTTTTGTTGGTTTACATCCAGACCAACTGTGTCTGAAGCTTTTTTGAGACTGTTCAATTGGTTTTGCAGACCAACGACGGTGTCCGATACAAGAACTATATCATCTGCGAACAGTAACAGATATATAATCGTAGCATCAGGCATAAGCTGAATACCATGTTTACCATGTTTGGTTACAATCTTAGCCACATAGTTCACTACAAGAGAAAAAAGTATCGGACTCATTTTACATCCTTGCTTTAATCCCTTGGTATATGCAAATGAGTCGCTGTAGCGACCGTTGCACCTTACACTGCTTTGAACATCAAAATACATTGCTTGGATCATCTGGAGTAGTCTCCCTTTCATCCCATAACCCCGAAGAATTTGCCAAAGTACATTTCTATTTATACTATCGAAAGCTTTCTTAAAATCCACAAAAACAGCATACAGTTTTCTATGCCTTGACAGATATCTATTGATAACTGAGTGAAGAACAAAAATATTGTCCATCGTCGAATAACCTTTTCTGAAACCTGCTTGTTCCTCTCCAATTAGACCATTACTTTCCGCCCAGTCTTGTAACCTGTCAGTGACCACTGAAGTGAATACTTTGCTAAAAATACTTGTAATTGAAATTCCCCTATAATTATCTTTGATAGCGGGGTCTCCTCTTTTGTAGATTGGTAAGATAGTTGATTTCGTCCAAATATTTGGAAAACACTTTTTGGCAAGCATATTATTGAAAAGCTGAGTAATGATTGTTATGAGTCTCTGAGGTGTACACTTGAGCATTTCTGCCAATATTTTGTCCTCCCCTGAAACCTTCCTATTCTTCAGTTTATCTATTGCACATCTAACCTCTTCCTTAGTTATTTCACAATCAAGGGGTGACAACTCATCTGATGCTAATATGAGTACACTGTAATCAATATCAGTTTGCTGCTGCTGTTCAGCTGAAGCATGGCTATACATTTCAGAAAAATAATCTTTCCATTCTTCACATGATATACTACAATACATAGCAGATCTAAGGTTAAGCTTTCTCACCTGTTTCCAGAACAGGGAAGGGTCTTTAATACTATCTTCTAGATTAGTAAGAGCATTCATTCTATACGACTCTTTCTTTGACTTTAGCAAAGACTTGTACTCTTTTCTTCTGTGCCTATACGATTCTTTATCACACGTTGCCAATGTGCGGCTGTATCTGCGTAGTAAAGAGCGTAACAGATTCTTGCTTGCCCTACACTCCCTGTCGAACCACGGCTGACCGTGTCTTGCTCTCCCACACACAATTGATTTCTTCAAAGGTTCTGCAGCACTCACATAGCAATTTGTAATTGCCTCTGCCGCAGCGTTTACATCCATATCATCATCTAACAATCTCTCCAATCCTTCTACCCCACTTTGTAAATTGTTTTTAAACTCCTCACTCGATGCCTCTTCCCAAACGAATTTTTCAATAACAAAAACTTCTCTTACATCATTTGTAATACTGCTTTTACACTTCAAACATAGTTCCATGCACAAATGGGACGATAAGACATTTTCTTTTACATTAAGTGATGCACAAATGGGAAACAAAATCACCGGAAACAAGAAAGTAGTCTATCACACTGTTGCCAGTACTTGACATGTAGGTAAATTTGCCATCTAAATCACCAGATATGTTCCCGTTCAATATCCACAGATCGAAACCGGCACAAACTGTCAATAATTCAGTACCAAAATCATTTACTGCGCTGTCCTGGGAGCAACGTGAATCGACAAGCAAATCACGCATACTGTCCGAAATATTAGTGTGTCCTATATCGTGATTACCCGTGCGAGCATTGAAGTCGCCGCACACAATCAAGGAACAATATGGGAAAGTCACTGTTAGCTGCATCAAACACTGTTGAAGCACTGAAATTCCATTTGTCTCTCCTGATTGACTATAGTACGGAGAACCGGCAGGCGGAACATATACACATAGCAATATCACGTCCCTGTCTGACATAAACAGTTGATTGTTAAATCTGAAAGCCAGCATGAAATCATAATCTACTTCAATTTGTTCAACAAACTGAGCTATGCAGTGCTTAATCAAACACACGACACCACCCGATCTACGACCCTTCTCAGATAATTTTCGGGCTGGCGACACAAAACATCTGAAACAGTTTTCAATACTATCAATTTTAACATATTCAACAAAGGTTTCTACTAAACATACAAACTCAAATTTCTGAATATAAGGAAGAAAGTCAGGGTCATCAAATTTCTGCAAAATCCCATTAATGTTCCATGAGAGAAAGTTGCAAATACCTGCCGGCAACTCAGTTGTAACAGCGCCTCGGCCACGGTCCTAGGCAGTACCGGTGTCCGTCTGGGATCCAGACCTAGTAGTGGATCGCGTCTGGATACGGTGGCGTCCCACTTGTCGCCCTGGTACCACGTGCAGCTGACCTCCCTTGAAGTAAGCATGGTTTCCCGCTTCTCGCGCCTCCTGAAGTTGTCGGCGCTGCTGGTCGGTCCTGTCAGTCGATACGCCGATCCCCTTGTCCTTCAGCTGGGCTCTGCATCCGAGGATGTCGTACTTGTGCGCGCTTCTGTTGAGGCAGGCGATCAGAGGACGAGACTTGCCCGGCGATGATTTTCCGATTCGGTGAGCTCTTCTTATGTCTCTTCGTTCCAAGCTGCCAGGTAGAACATCATTCACAGTGTCTAGAAACTTTACCTCTGTGTCTTGAAATGTTTCATTCTCCTGTTCCGGAACATTGTATAGGATTATGTTATCTCTGCGTGCACGTCTTTCCTGATCTTCCAGCTTCTCCTCTGCTCTATTCGCTCTAGCTGTCATTTCCGCCAACTTGTCACCGAGGTGGTCAAGGTAATCCTCCTGAGCTATTAGCTTGTCATTCATGTCGTTAACCTCCTTCTTCATCTCCTCCAACTTCCCTTCTAGACGTTGCACACAGCCTCTCAGAGTTTTCATTTCCTCCAAGACCGTTGCCGTTGCCTTCTGCTGCCTTCTGTCCCAGTCTTCATTCAGTGCCTTCAGCGCTTCTTCCAGATCTCTCTTCTCCAATCCAGGTCCCGGGTTTTCTTCCACATTTCCCGAGAGGATGAGAAGGAAGGAGATATCATAACGGTACTGGAAGCTAGACATTCGGGCTTCGTGGGGCAGAGGAAACTGATCCGTCAGACTGCAGCATGACTGGAGCGACGTACTCAGAATTGAAGAGTTCAGGAAAGGCACGATTTCCTCCGAAATAGCAGTGACGCCCGCGACTGTCATGCTCAGCAGACCAATCAAGAAGTTCATCACTAGTCCTAAGATGAGACCAAGCATGATCGCCACGGAAAGGAAGCCTGCACAGCTCAGCACATCTTTCAACGGGTTTGCACTCACAATTCGTTCTGCACGTGCTGCTCGCCGCGCATGTAGACCAATTCGCGCACGGTACAAGTCCAGGTCAACACCCATCTCAGTTTCAGTTCAGTTCAAACAAATGAACGAATAAATGAAATGGAGCGGATTTCCAACACACACAAAAATAGATACAACAATAGCTTGTCCCATCTATGTAGGTTTCTTAATCGCCCCAGATTGAGTACGCTGGTTGAATATCTTCAACAATTCGCACTGAAAGCAGCAGCACACAACCAGAGTCTCTGAAGAACTGCCACTTCACGTCCGCACTGGTCAATACACATTTCAAAGTCAGTTCAAACTGCACAAATACTACAATCAAACAGTAGAAAGTATATCGAAATAATACGCAACAATTGATCGCTGCACCTACTTAGGACTCTTGAACTGACGGAAAAAGCACGCTGGTTGAATAACTTCGCCCTTCCTAACTGAAAGGCACGACACACATGTAGAGCCTCGGGAGCACTGGTACACTACGTCCGCTCTGGTCGACGGACTCCTAGCCGGAAGGGGAGAGAGACAGAGAGACGAGAGATACCGAGAGGCGAGAGAGACAGAGAGAGACAGAGAGAGACAGGAAGAGGGACAGAGAAAGAGATCACAGAGAGACACCAGAAGACCGAACCAGAGAGAGAGAGAGAGAGAGAGAGAGAGAGAGAGCTATATCATAATCAGTATGAATGCAAATAAGGTATGAGTGAGGTCGTGTATCTCTTGTCTGGTGGAGAACACGCCACAAAACAGAGGCACGTTGAAGTACTGTACCTGGATGCTGTTGTTAGAGTTACACAGAACTGTTACGATGCAAGTTGGACAGTACGAGTTTGCACAGAAGAATCGAAACAGACGGACGGATTTTTAGAAAGACACATAAGAGAAATGTCTATGTGTGTGGAGTCACTTAACGCAACCTTCCCATTCGATATACGGTCTTGCACACAAGCACGCATTAACAGACATAATCACAAAGATGTAGGCATGTGTGCACATAGAAGCACACACCTAAGTGCACGAAAGCGTGAACATAAAACACATGGGCAAAAGAGAGAATAGGCGCAATGTTATCCAGGGAGCACATGGAACGGAGCTATTTATAGATACGCACGTTGTCGTGGTGAGGATGAAGATGGTCTCCACTCTCCAGTTTGCTTCCACGGGCTGTGGTATGGGAAACTGTCTCTGCGTCTGGAAGAGATCAGACTCAGGAATTGGCATTCTCAGGAACCAGTGTGACGGGCTCGTGAAGTCTGTGGCTTGGCCTGGGACATCATTCAACACACAGCCTGTGCTCTTTGCTGTTGTCCATGTCCTCTGGTCCATAAGCAGTTCTACTTAATGTATCTCTATGTGAAGGGCCCTACTTTGATCGACACAACTTGTAATGCAAATTTTGGGCAAGGAATTTCGCAAAGTTGGGCATTTTCTTAGTACAGAGCGTATCTTTACTCGTCTTTCTTTGCTTTACATCGGCTCCGAATCTTATGTTAGCATGCTCTGTGTGCATTCTCAGTCTTACTTAAATGTGGACAGTACAATTAATTCACCACTATATTCTGCACACCAAAGAGTTTGAGCAACTTAGGAGTATAAGCCATCTTTCCTTTGTGCCATTGCATTCGTTACTTATGAATATTCGTGGACCAGGCAAACAATAACATTTAATAGTCAAACTTGAAAGAAGAATAAAATGAAATGTTGCTATGAAACAAAGCAGATGTAATTTGTTTATTTTTGTCTCGTGAAAAGCTCTTGTGATAATGTGGGAAGGTAAAGTGTATAAACATATTCGAGCAAGTTTGTGTTTTATCATTTCAACCTGTAACTTTTGCCTATTGCCAATATGTGTTGCTGCTTGAGTTTCATTTTGATTGATATTCTGCCGCTAGAGTTAGAAGTGAACAGCCATCTCAAATGCTCTCTGCATGATCAGTAGATCAATGAAACGCAAGAACATACACGATATAAGTGCAAACTAATTTGAGCTTCGGTATGTTTGATTAGTCACTACATAAACCATTATCTTGCACGTTATCACATACACGTCAAAATGATAATTATGCACCAATTTCCTTTAAAGATTGTTATTTCGACGGAAGGCCAATAGATAAACACGTGTGTTATATTCAAACGTTCAGGCTTTTGCACCAATGTGTGCCCTGTGTACCAAAGCAACAAGACATACCGGGTTGGTCCAGGAGGTCCGTTTGCACGTGCCGTTCAGCCCCTCCCACGTGCCCTCTGCAGTGCAGGTCACGTGACTGGAGCTGCCAAAGAAGGTGAAGTCCTCCAGACACGTGTAGGAGGCTGCTGCAGTTGGGGACACTGCAGTCACGTGGGCAGTGGAGCCGCTGAGTGGCGGAGGAGGAGGACATCCTGCAAAAAGGCCACTGAGTGTTTCCACGATGATCATTTCTAAAGTCAGACAAGTGAGACGTCGTTACACCCATCACGTGGTACTGATTTTGGTGGCTACCATTGGCAATTTACTTGCAACGCACGATCACGTGGTACTGATTTTAGTGGCTGCCATTGGCAATCTGCTTGCCAAAGTATGAGAAATCTCAGACAGTTAGCGGCACATCCACACTATGCAAACATATGCACCTTCACAGACACACACACACGCTTGAGCGCGCTCACACACAAACACACATGCACATTCAAACATACACACACACAAACACACACACACGCACACACACACACACACACACACACACACACACACACACACACACACACACACAATGTCACAAACACAGACTTACATTCCAACACGCACAAACACAAATGGGTGCGCACTTGCACAGTCGCACACACATGAACACACGCATTTGCATGGTCACGCAAGGAAGTGCACACGCTAGCATGCTCAGTGAGTGAGTGACACCTGCCTAAAGGACAGCGGATGAGGGCTGGCATTTCCAGACTGCAGGCCTGACCGTCAGTGCTCGTGCAGCTCGTGCTGAACGCCTGAAATGAAAGAAAAGGTTTTTAAAAAACGCCTTTTCATATTGCGACTTTTCACCCACTCATGGTGCTCAAACCGCACACTTTTACACACACCCCCCCCCCCCCCCCCCCCCCCCCCCCACCACCACCCCCCGGTTCTTTAGGCACTCCAACACATCTCAACTCCCTGGGAAGCATACAACCAGAGCTATGGAACAATGCGACACTTTTCAGAAAATGCGTATCAATAACCCTGGTCGAAACCAAAGTGGATCAAACGTCTTGTGTCGCGAATTTTACTGGGGGAAGAAGTGTGAAGGCAGATCGACAAGTGAGACACGCAAAGGTCTCCTTTGTCGAAAACATCGAACATTTTTTTATACTTTGAAACGAATTTCCTGAAGCCTCAACTAAGCGATTGCCGACGGCGACATAGTCGATGTGTAAGAACCCTGCTTATCTCTACTGTAAAAGTATTATCCGAATCGCTGTCTTTTTTCACCTCAATAAATACCTCACTTCTCAAATACAGCTCAAGTACACACAACAAGCCCCAGAAAACAGAATGGAAATACAAATACCTTTCTGTCTGAGAATGAAAACAAACAAATACACAAACAAATGACAGCATTCAGATGCGACCAGCTCCTCAGCGGACATTCCACTTGATATCTGAGTGGACAAACTATGTGTTCCCAGGTATTTGTGCACGGTGATTTTGCGGTATGGAAATGAATACGAAGCCCTGGTCTACGGACTGTACAGACAAAGGTACGAATGTGACTGCACTTAGAAGTTAGGCAACAGATGAGATCTATTCATGAGTCTTTACGTATTTACATCAATGCTTTGTTTACTTGACTCAATGCTTTGTTTACTTACATCAATGCTTTGTTTACTTACATCAATGCTTTGTTTACTTACATCAATACTTTATTTCCTTTTCTACTTCATAAAGACCAAATGCATTCATCACCGTGCATACAAAATGGAACTGCATCTGTGTGTGTGTGTGTGTGTATGTGTGTGTGTGTGTGTGTGTGTGTGTGTGTATGTATGTGTGTGTGTGTGTTGTGTGTGTGTGTAAACGTCGGCGATGTAGGCCAAGCTTCGTCCAATCAGAAAACACCTTAAAATGCTTTATCTAATTTGTCAGTATTATCTTGGGTATTAGATGAAAAAGAATATCGGAGGAGTTATCAATCTATTCACATCAACACAAGTCGTAAAAAGAAAACGTAGCACTTGTGTCTTTCCACTGTAGCAGTGATGTAGTGGAAGAAGACGCGGTTACATGAGAGCATCCTGGCTATTCTGTAGATTACAATCATACTACGTTGCCATAGCGACAACAAGCTCGAGACGCCACACGGTGGAAGTTCCAACGCGATGAAAAAGATGACTTTCGACACCTACCTTGTCTGACGTTGTGATGTTTCCATGGTGCCAGCCCTCCCTGGACACCACCGTGTGTGAGGAGTTGGCGCTTGTCTCGCCCAGGCACTCACACTTCCCGTCAGGACGGAAGTAGTTGTAGGACACACTTCTGGTTACGTTACTGCACTTCCGGTCACACATGGAGAGGCCCAGTCCAAAGAGGGAGGTAAGGGCGGGGACCTGAAAACGTCACGTCTTTGTCAATGCCAGGTCAGAATGTCGGGTGCGCTCACTGGACAAGAACAATAAGTGAGGGTGAGTGGTGAGAAGGAGTAAGGGGAGTGTTATATTCAAAAGCACGGTTTGAAAATGACGAAACAGACAAATGCTGAAAGGACACGCTATGGCGTCAATAGAAATCGGAGCACCAAGCAAAGGTTATATTAGTTAATACTAGTCTCCCAATAAACATGCTGTCCTTCTAAGGATCCAGAGATGACTGTACTGTGCTTAAACAAAGCACTGAACGATCCTACCGACCACCTAACCGACCAACCGACAGACTAGTCTGCCAGCCAGCCAGTTAGACTTAACCAAATAAATGAGCAGACAACCAAACGATCAAGTAACCACAAAATCAACCACCCAACCAGCTGGCCAAATGACCAACAAGTCAGGCAACCAACCAAGCAGCCAACCAACCAACCACCCGACAGACCTACCAACTCACCGACCAAATTTTGCAATGAAAAAGATAAGTTTGAAAGAACACAACGGAAGAATGACTCTAATTTCAGTGCCTCCATAGCATCATCCAAGCGGTTAGGCAGCCACTAAACTTATATTTTCATGCAATGAAGTTGTTCTGTCACGCATACCTGTAGGTAGGTGTTTCTGTGGACAGTGACGTCACCAGCGTAGTCACACAGGAGGGCCATCACGCCGTGCCACAGGAAGGCAAGCACCAGTGACGTCACATATGTCTCCATTGCAGACTGTGAAAATACTAGAAACGCAAAGGCAAAAACTCTTTTTTTTTCTCAGTGGCGAGTGTTAAACGGAAACAAAGAAAAAGAAGTATAAAGCTGTGTAAAGCTTTTTCTCTCTCTTTTTCCAAAGATTATAGGTTACACAAAGATAGCTCATGCCGAGCTTTTGCTATATAAAGTTACAAGACGCTCGGAAACGCAGCGCCCCAAGCGGCTAAAACTATGGGGAAGTAATCACACCGCGTAGAGACATGTAAAAGTGCTTGTTTGTCGACGCGTTTCTGATGCGTTCCGATCATGTTTGTGAATACATTTACGGTGTAATGTGTAATAAAATGATTTGCTGCAATAATGGGGGTGTTTTGGCTTTGTTTTTTGTAGCAGGCGTTGTGAAATCGAAATATTTGGTTCATCGAAATGTGAGCCTATAGTTCGTTTCAACATTGCTCTGTCAGTGGAGACAAAGATTATTCGTCTGCTAGCCATCTAGGTACATACGGTGAGGTTTGTTTACTTATCTTCTGTGGGTTTTGTGCAGAAAGTATACGTTAAAACAGTCTAATATGACTATTTTCGATTAGTTTTTAATCTAATTAATATTTTTGCATGCTTTAACGCGGCCGGATCTTTGGCATAACTCCCCGGGCGTGCGAAGTCAGTAGCGTCTCCACTGACAGAGCAATGTTTAAACGGACTATAGGCTCACGCGCATGCGCAGAACCATCCATTTCGATGAACCAAATATTTCGATTTCACAACGCCTGCTACAAAAAACAAAGCCAAAACACCCCCATTATTGCAGCAAATCATTTTATTACACATTACACCGTAAATGTATTCACAGACATGATCGGAACGCATCAGAAACGCGTCGACAAACAAGCACTTTTACATGTCTCTAAGCGTTGTGATTACTTCCCCATAGTTCTAGCCGCTTGGGGCGCAACGTGTCTCGATCCTCACAACAATGAGCTAATGAGCTATCTTTGTGTAACCTATAATCTTTGCTTTTTCTAACTTAATTTTTTCTGCTTACCTGCGCGTCTGCTTGTGTCTATGTGTGCCTCTGCTTAAGTGTGAATATATTCTGTAAATCCGTCTGCCTGTATGCCCTGTCGAATTGGGTTGGAAAAAGTAGGCTAGTCGATGGCCAGATTGCCGAAATTTAATTGAGTTTTGTTTGCTTGGTCAGAACGAACTATTTTTGGCGTAATGCTGTAATGCGAAGGGTCAAATCTATTACGCATTCATTGCGAACTGTGCCAGAGCCAATGCTGACTCGGGTTCACAGAATGACTCTTACTATTCACCAAATTTCATCAGAATCCATTTAGAAAATCTTGAGTTATTTTGCTGTGTAACGGATTAACGAGCGAAATAACCAAGGAGAAAACATAATCTCCTTGTCGGAGGTAATGATCCGATGTGAGTGAATAGTTATACTAGGATACAGTGTTGTGTGGAGCCTACTGAAGACCAATGATTCCTAACTACTCATCATGTGCGTGAAGCTTGGGTTTCAGCTGGAACAGTCCGTGAGCGGCTCAGACGTGTCTGTCACTCTGCTGTTCCTCAGGCAGTAAATGGGGGGTGGGGGGTGGGGGGGTGGTGGGGCTAACCGTTACGACATACAACAATCACAAAACAGTCCACGTCCTATGCAAAGTTCATCACGTGACTTAAAGTTATCTGGAAGGCTAGCAGGACGAGGACTGGCGGCCATCGGGAAACACCACTCCCCGCGGTCTGCTGTCATTCGTAGCAGGGTGCAGAGCTGTGACTTTCCATCGCTTGACGAGGTTGATTCAGGCGTGAACAAAAACACATTACTGCACTGTTTCCTTTGTCCCGGTGTCGTCAGTCTCAAAGCGCGGCTATGCATGTCCACCAGAATTGCTATTCTTTGTTCCTTGAGAGAGAAATTCCCGCACAGAAGATTACCTCCCTCGCCGAAGCCAAAGGTCTCACCAGACTCCTTTGAATTCCAGTTGATTGAACTCGAGCCTCCACACGGCATCTTCTACTGTCTACATGGTTCGATTCTTCCCTGCACGTTGCTTGTTCATGCATTATATACAAGAACATGAAATTACCACGCTCTGGAGGTCAACTCCATTTCATGCTCTGCGATTTCGGCACAAAACTACGTAATGAAGGTCATTAAGTATTCATTCTTGCATTTCATGCTTTTGACGCCATGTTTAAACCGCCTTAGAAATCGACCAAGAACACAATTTGCTCTGTGAAAGTGAATGGAATCCATGCTTTGATCAATGAAGGAAGAAAGAAGATGGACGAATGTTGATGTACGAGTTCATCATGGTGGATGATTTTGCTCTAATCAATATCGCAACTAAAAGCATTACAAACCTGCGCCCCTTTGAAGCCATGCAATATCCGTGAGAAGTCGGTGATATTTTTGAAGTTTTGTCTGTAGGTTTGGTTAGGTAAACCAGAATTCCATGTGTTTGCGGACGTGCTCGAACGTGCGCGCTCTCTTGTTAGTGTGTGTGCGTGTGCATGATAGTGTGTGTGTGTGTATTTATGTGTATGTAGAAGGTAGAGGACTGTGGGCAGTACACAGACATAACTGACCTTGTAGTAAACAACCTAGAGGTAAAAGTGCTGAAAAGATTGATTAACGGGAAATAGCCCACTGGACAGGTTAAAAGAAACAGAACGCTACGCTGTGTGTGTGTGTGTGTGTGTGTGCGTGTGTGTGTGTGTGTGTGTGTGTGTGTGTGTGTGTGTGTGTGTTGGTGCGTGCACTCATGTACGCGTCGTATTTCGCTTTGCCTTTTCTGGATAATTATGCACCCGGGAAATTCGTAGAAGCCGAACAAAGGAAGTCTCATCTGCCTGGTGCTGACAAAGCTGCTGCTGGCTGCATGCGGGGAGAGTGGCCTCCCTGGAATGCCCGGCAGGGAGGCACTCCTTACAAGGGCTCGCTGAAGACTTCTGGAAGCTGCCGCGTCCTCACATACTTCTTGAGAATGCCCAGAGTCCGTGGCCCTCAGAGAACTTTCGGGGGATTTTTGTGTTGTCCAAGGGGAATGCCATGTCTGGTCTGGCAGAAATCGGCCTTCGCCATGGTCACTTCCACGTTTGTGGTCAGTTTTCCGTCACGGACCTCAGGGTCTGTCCCTGGCTTTTGCCAGCAGGTGTGGCGTGTAGGCGTGAAGATGAGCTCGGGTAAATCGTCCTGCTTTTCCATGTTGTGCTTGTGATGTGTGTATGTCAACTCTACATTCTCTTGCTTTACTGGATAATATTCGAATCTCAGTTTCCTTTCAAGATTCGTGCAGACAGTTTACCCATCGTGACAAAACGAAACAGAAAAAAAATCACAAATAAAACAGTACATGTTGATTTAATACATTTATTGGGTGCTTCACATGGATTGAAAATAGGAATCACAACAAAGCTTGCCAGATTGTTGAGAATCAGCTCGAAAAATGATTACTGTTGAATTTCAGAGTAATTGGCACAACATACACCTTTGTGCTGGTGAAGAGGTGTTGGGTGCTGAACTGTGAACGCGCGAACACGTATTCCTCAGCCTACCAGGACTATTCCAGTCATGCATAATAAGCTTGATAGGCTCTTAAGCAATAAACATTCATTCCAATGCATAATATTCGTGTCAAAGCAAAAGTTCAATGTAAGGAAGGAGCGGTGAAAGTCCACTAACTGCTGGGTCTCCTATTCCTAGGTGACCAGGTCTTGACGTGCAAAAGGACTGAAGGAATTCTGTGCAGTATTACTGACTGAAGACAACTTTCTATTTGCACATTCTCGTTAAAAAACACACAATGATTTGCAAATGCTCTTGACGTACAGAATAAACTCGTCATGACAGACAGACTACTCGTTTCATTCAGAATGTAGTCAGGAGGCAATAAACATTGATTTCATGGAATCTTTTCTCATATGGACGAACAAAACCACTCGAAGCTACAGAAGTGCAGACTGCTGTATCTAAAAATTAAGTCGAGTTTTATGCTTTGTGTGCCGATTCAAAGATAGTTTGAGAATTAAAAACGTCAACAGTAAATAACGTTTTGGTCCGTATTTTTTGCACCATTCCTGCATGTGACGAAGTCCGTTTTTGGGACTGTTCATTCTATTGTTCCCGTGGGCAGGAAATGCAAGACAGAAATTTAACAGGAATAAGGTAGAAAATGGTATGTTTAATTTGGAGTTGGTAAGAAGCAGGCAATTGTGGTTCTGCACCTACTGATTCAGTAAACAGGAAATGGACTTGATGGTTAGTGAGAAATGTTTTTATTTTATTTTAACATCTTTGTGCGAGAACTGGGACAGGAAGATAGCCATGTTGCCTTGCAGTAAATATCTGTCAGGGGCGGATCTGGGTTTTGAAAGGGGGGGGTGCAAAGTTCTTTTTTGTTTTGTTTTGTATCTTATCAGCGAAGGCGCGAAGCGCCGAACCGACGGCGCGAAGCGCCGAGCATGCTAGGGGGGTCCGGGGGCATGCCCCCCCGGAATTTTTTTTTAAAAAAGGAAGCAAAATGGTGCAATCTGAGCGTGTAAAGTGCTATTTTAAGGCGATACATTTTGCCACTGATGTGTTGAGGGGTGGAGATAGGACCAACTGTCTCTCTCTTGGGAAGCACAGGCTCGAAAATGTACAGTGCTAAATAAGTTCGATGTTAATAATAAAGAATCACAATTCACAAAAACAACATGAGGAAAAGTCTTTGCAACAAGATCATACCTCGAATTTAATAATCTTTATTCCGAATATGTAAGAAGACATCTGTAACCAGTTTGTTGTGGGAGTCAGGCCTGGTCAGTCTAGAGACATTGAATAAACACACACATGGAGGAATTTGCCTAGTCATAGGCCTAATCATGTGACAACATTTTCTGTGGCTGAAGGCGCATGACTGTGTTGTATTTTGTTGCAAATCTGTTGACAGCATCTGGAATGTCTATTTTCATTCCTGTATTAGCATCTCTCAGGCTCTCTCTCTCTCTCTTTCTCTTTTTTTTCTCTTTTTTTGCTGTATGTGTGAGTGTGTGTGTGTGTGTGTGTGTGTGTGTGTGTGTGTGTGTGTGTGTGTGTGTGTGTGTAAGGGGGGGGGGGTGCAATTACATTTAATTTTACTAGTGCATTCCTATATTTATCAGCATCTCTCTCTCTGCACCCA
>JAWQFJ010023950.1:20000-25000 GCA_034096865.1 Theodoxus fluviatilis | reverse complement strand
GAAGCTCATGTGTTTCTCGTTATATGTGCACAACTTTCTGAGGCTTGCTCGTTGAATGGTTGATCACGGCGATGGAAAATGTAAATTTACAGGGGAAACAAATGTTCTCGGTTTTGGGCGGAAAAATTTATATGGGATGCCACTACCCTTCATTTGGTATTCCATCTTTTCCCATTTTTCGTCAGGCAGAGTTGCGTCTGACTCCCCTCTGACGAGTTTAGGTGATACATGTAGACTTTCCTGCAGACAAAACGCCTACAGGAACAGTCGTTCGATGCGAACCTCCTCAGCAGCAGTCCGTAATCCGAGTGCTTGGAAGCCGCCACTTGTGGCACTGGCCACTACAGCCCCAAGCAGCTAATTCTTGACTCCTGGAAACTGTGTTTCGGACTGAATCTACACTCCCACTGCAGAAAGCTACCACTCCAATGTCTCTCTGTTCCCATATATCCAACGGGAAGTACATGTAGTCCTGGCTGTGCCTTGCAATTTCACCCGCTCCGACCGCCCAACCACCCGTGTCTAGTTCCCGGGTCACAAAGCAGGCTCGCAGCGGACGGCCCATAAAACCCTCCACCACTCCCCTCATCCATCCCTCCACCACTCCCCTCATTCCTCCCTCCACCACTCCCCTCATCCCTCCCTCCACCACTCCCCTCTCCCCTCCCTCCACCACTCCCCTCATCCCTCCCTCCACCACTCCCCTAATCCCTTCCTCCACCACTACCCTCACTCCTCCCTCCACCACTCCCCTCATCCCTCCCTCCACCACTCCCCTAATCCCTCCCTCCACCACTCCCCTAATCCCTCCCTCCACCACTACCCTCACCCCTCCCTCCACCACTCTCCTCATCCCTCCCTCCACCACTCCCCTAATCCCTCCCTCCACCACTCCCCTAATCCCTCCCTCCACCACTCCCCTCACCCCTCCCTCCACCACCACCCTCACCCCTCCCTCCACCACTACCCTCACCCTCCCTTCACCACTATCCTCACCCCTCCCTCCACCACTCCCTCACCCCTCTCTCCACCACTACCCTCACCCCTCCCTCCACCACCACCCTCACCCCTCCCTCCACCACTTCCCTCACCCCTCCCTTCACCACTATCCTCACCCCTCCCTCCACCACTCCCTCACCCCTTCCTCCACCAACACCCTCACCCCTCCCTCCACCACCACCTTCACCCCTCCCTCCACCACTACCCTCACCCCACCCTCCACCACTACCCTCACTCCTCCCTCCACCACTACCCTCACCCCACCCTCCACCACTACCCTCACCCCTCCCTCCACCACTACCCTCACTCCTCCCTCCACCACTACCCTCACCCCTCCCTCCACCACTACCCTCACCCCTCCCTCCACCACTACCCTCACTCCTCCCTCCACCACTACCCTCACCCCACCCTCCACCACTACCCTCACCCCTCCCTCCACCACTACCCTCACTCCTCCCTCCACCACTACCCTCACCCCCCCCCTCCACCACTACCCTCACCCCCTCCCTCCACCACCACCTTCACCCCTCCCTCCACCACTCCCCTCACCCCTCCCTCACCCACTACCCTCACCCCTCCCTCCACCACTCCCCTCACCCCTCCCTCCACCACTACCCTCACCCCTCCCTCCACCACTACCCTCACCCCTCCCTCCACCACTACCCTCACCCTCCCTCCACCACTACCCTCACCCCTCCCTCCACCACTACCCTCACCCCTCCCTCCACCACTACCCTCACCCCTCCCTTCACTGTAAGGACCCAGCACCGCCACCACCTTACACACACACAGCTGCGTAGCTGCTTGGTAACGCCTGAGGGGAGGGGAGGGGAGGCACACACAAAAAAGCAAGGAGAAAAAACATGGCAGCTCGCTCACATATTTTCCATAAAAACTTCAGTGACACAAGGGAAATGACATCTAGACGTTGAAAATAACACTCAGCAGTCAGCTGCCAAACTACACTTACAACCAGGATGGTTGCTTTGTTCATGCAGAAACATTTCAAAAGAGACTTCTTGCCTTGGATACTGAACCTTGCATCAGGTCTGTGGAGAAAACACCAAATGATATAGTGAAGCAAAGTGCTGAGACGAGAGAGAGAGAGAGAGAGAGAGATTACATTGTACGCATATGTCAGGAGAAAACTACAATCAAGCAAAATAAGTTATGAACTTTGAGTATGATCATGAAAAGATTTTTACGTTTTCTACACAATGCCTCCTGCATTATGTTCACGTTATGTTAAATTTACACTGAACATGAATAATATTTGCAACATAGAATTGATAGATTAACCAAGCACACAAACATAAAACATGCTAAGGAAGAAAAAAATACATTTTTTTAAATTATGACCAAAATGGGCCACATTTCCTTCCGTGAACTTCTTACATGTCCGGATTCATCCTTATCCCTCTACCTCCCCACCCCCACCCCCCACTAAGATTCCACCCCCAAAAAAATAAATCGACATCAATAACTCAACTCTCTGATTGTGTGATGTCCAAAAGAACTTTGTTGTTTTCTAATACATGCACTCTATATAAAAGTATTTTACAACATGTCCCCACAAAGCAGTTGCCTCACTGACTCGTACACCAGTGAATGTACAGCCAGCATTTCTAGTGCAGGCTCAGATCACAACTCGTCGTGGTGGAAGTGGGCGCCGGCGGAAAACTCCGAGGAGGGCTTGGTGAAGATTCCCTCTGCCGCCTGCCAGTAGTTCAGCTCGTTGGGCGAGTTGTAAAGGTAAAGGTGCTCTTTTTTATATTGCGACTTTTCCCCACCCATCGATGGATGCTCAAACCGGACACATTTACCCCCTGGTCATCGAGCTATCCCTTGTTTCTTTTTAAAATAAGTTAAATCACTAACTCCCTTGGGAGCATGCAGCCAGGCTGGGGATGAACGCGTCTAAGTTAGCTTCCACAATTTTCCAACTCAGCCCTCACAGGTACCCGTTTTACTCCTGGGTGGGGAGAAGCAGTATGAGTAAAGCACCTTGCTCAAGGATGCAACTCTGAGAACCGCGCAGCTTCGAACGCCGCACCCACTGGCCGCGTGCGACTGTACTGTACAGGTCCAGCGCACTGACCACTCGGCCACAGCAATGCATGCATGCACACGCACGCACGCAACCTGGAGGAGAGAGCATGCACACGCACGCAGGCAACCTGGAGGAGAGAGCATGCACACGCACGCAGGCAACCTGGAGGAGAGAGCATGCACACGCACGCACGCAACCTGGAGGAGAGAGCATGCACACGCACGCACGCAACCTGGAGGAGAGAGCATGCACACGCACGCACGCAACCTGGAGGAGAGAGCATGCACACGCACGCAGGCAACCTGGAGGAGAGAGCATGCACACGCACGCACGCAACCTGGAGGAGAGAGCATGCACACGCACGCAGGCAACCTGGAGGAGAGAGCATGCACACGCACGCAGGCAACCTGGAGGAGAGAGCATGCACACGCACGCAGGCAACCTGGAGGAGAGAGCATGCACACGCACGCAGGCAACCTGGAGGAGAGAGCATGCACACGCACGCAGGCAACCTGGAGGAGAGAGGCGCTTTGGATCCATCACCAAGGATTTTCACTCTCAGACGCAAGGTCTGCAAATCACTTTAAAACAGGGAATCACATTTGCAAAACTGAATTTTGTCTGCAGTCATTGCTTAGATCAGTGAGGCAAGACTTCCTTCAATTTGCAGAATTCTTTTTTTCAAAAAATGCAAGTAATCCTAGAGGGAAATGTTTTCTTAAAATTAATAAATATCCACTTTAGACCACAAAAAGCCCCACAGCAATAAAAAATGAAACATCATCAATATAAAAATATAATTTTGTTTAATTGAATGAATGAATGAATGAATGGATGATGGATGGATGGATGGATGGATGGATGGATGGATGGATGGATGGATGGATGGATGGATGGATGGATGGATGGATGGATGGATGAGTGGATGAATAAAAGAAAAAAATCAATGATTGAAACTAATCATATCGAGACAACCTCACAATAGTTCTCCCACTGCAGGTAAAAACCACTGCGCCACCTTCTGCCAGGCCGCAGTCAAAGGGGAGACAATTCACAACATTTCTGTCATCAGCAGGTCTGGAGCTCAACACGTGTCTTTGCTGCAGACAGAAACTTCCCCCTGGCTGCAGACAGAAACTTTCCCCTGGCTGCAGACAGAAACTTTCCCCTGGCTGCAGAAAGAGCCTCCCTCCACACGGCCTCCAGCTCCAACCCCCCAGTTGCTGACGTCACTGCTGTGTGCAGAAAGCATCCAGTCCTTTGCCTTGTGGGGGGAAAATGGCACGCTTGTAGAGAGGATGGGGGTGGGGGTGGGGGGGCGTCCCTGTGGTAGGTGTAAAGCTAGGACTGTACAAAAAAAACATTCCCTGTGCACTTTCAACAGAAAAGAGACAGAAACACAAGATGATGTTTGGAAGCAATGTTTTAAAATAGTCTCGAAAACATTTTTTGTTCCCTTTCCATGTGCGTTCGAGACATAAATCCTTCTCAGAACTTGGAAATGATAACTAACAATGTAAAACAACCTCACAACAGTAGAATTGTTTCGGGAAATTTGCACGATGTCATTTTAGAATTTACTCTTCGGAATGAATTTGTTTAAATATATTTTTTACTCCTCGCGTTTGGAGTCACGCGGCAGTGGTCCACAGTGGAGACAGCAGTGAGAGTGGGAGAGCAGCAGTGGGAGTGGGAGAGCAGCAGTGAGAGTGGGAGGGCAGCAGTGAGAGTGGGAGGGCAGCAGTGAGAGTGGGAGAGCAGCAGTGAGAGTGGGAGAGCAGCAGTGAGAGTGGGAGAGCAGCAGTGAGAGTGGGAGAGCAGCAGTGAGAGTGGGAGAGCAGCAGTGAGAGTGGGAGGCAGCAGTGAGAGTGGGAGAGCAGCAGTGAGAGTGGGAGAGCAGCAGTGAGAGTGGGAGAGCAGCAGTGAGAGTGGGAGAGCAGCAGTGAGAGTG
>JAWQFJ010023950.1:0-12500 GCA_034096865.1 Theodoxus fluviatilis | reverse complement strand
GAGAATTTGCCAAGTGGAGGCTTGCTCTTGTATGGTGGCAAATGTCTCAAGTCCTCTTGATCATGTCATGGCAACACCTCAGCAAGACCCTCGCATCGTATCATGTTTCCTCTAAAGTGGCAGAGGTGTTCTCCACAGATTGTCCACCCATGATTTCATCCCCTCGAGCTTTTCTCATCCTCTCCACTTTTCTTGTGAAAGTTGCTTCAATGGATTGTGAATCCCAAGAGGCTGGCCACAGCCTTTTGTCATGTTCCAAGATGGCGGCATTAGAAAGGGCTGAGGGCTTGAGCACAGGTCTCTAGTATTTGCATTGACTAGCAGGCCCAGTGCAACGGATCTACTTTTGTACCTGCTGTTTTACTTCCTAGTTCATTGAAATAGGGATTTAGTGCAGATGGTGTAGATGGAGGATGCATTCAGACTTAATGCCTGCATAAACAATTTTCAGCAAACGTTCCATTCGGAAGTTTTTGTATCATTGTACTTTGTAATAATAATGTAAGCAAATCTCAAGCTTCTGAAGAAATGGGTCATGAATTAACTCTTTATGCTATGAATGAAGACCATCCAAGAAATCTTAGATAGGATCATCATTTAAAAATTGGGCCAAACTATCTTTGCCCAAGTAGTGTAAGGGTTATTTACTGTCCTGTTACTTTTTGCTACCAACAATTCTAATGCTTTATGTAAACTTGTCCATTCTTTGAAACGCATGTTGTTTAGAGCTAGTGTACATTTTATTATGATTTTAATGTCATGGGATTTTTACTTGGCTTCTAATTTGGACAGCTGACGCAATCTATCTAGGATGTTCACAGGTCAAAAGATGAGATTGAAGACAGCAAAGAGGATCAGTGCCTTGTCCAGTAATTTTGAATGCGGTGATTCCAGCAAGGCACAAAAAATTCACTCCTGTTCATACCCATTCTGGACTGACAAAACATGACAGTGCATCATCATGGTTGCTATAATCATTGATTAAATCATTGTTCAAATACATGCTGGTTGCTGTATTCATTGGGTCTTGAATTGAGAATGTGGAGTGAGATGTACTTTTGTGCACGACTGTTTTCCCCATCCCGTCCGTTTGTGTTCTGTGAGTGTGAGATGTGTGAATTTGTATGTTCCCACTTGTCTCATTTGTGTGTGTGTGTGTGTGTTTGTGTGTGTGTGAGAGAGAGAGAGAAAGAGAGAGAGAGAGAGAGAGAGAGAGAGAGAGAGAGAGAGAGAGAGAGAGAGAGAGAGAGAGAGAGAGAGAGAGAATGTGAGTGTGTGTGTTGCCATGTCTATGTGTGTTTGTGTGTGTGTGTGTGTGTGAGAGAGAGAAAATGTGTGTGCATGCGTGTGTGTGTGTCTCCATGTGTGTGTGTGTTAATTTGCATCAAGTGTATGCACTGAAACCCATACCCATTACTCGATTTTGTTTTCTTTGTTTTGCTTTGGTTTCCCTGTCCCACCATACCCCTGCTTCCATCCTCCACCACTCTTTCCGCTTATAAGGACGGAGATGACATCACCGTGAATTTTCGGTTGTACTGGCTGTCTGAGAACAGAGTCTGCCATGTAAAATGAGCTTGCAGAATGCAGTGCACTGGTGCTGGGTTACATTTGTAGTTGGAAAAACTGGTGCTGTTGATGAGTAAAACTGTCTACAACTGGCCTTCACTAATGTGGATTCAAAGATAGATTTACTTGTTTTCTCTAAATGTGTATTTATCCAATACTCACCTCATATACAGACTGACTATCAAGTCAATAGTGCTAGCAGGAATCGTTTTATATTCCATCAAGCTGAAATTTATTAATCAACATCACAACTTCAGTGGGGTTGCAATGCTTTTTTTAAAATCTGGTTTTTGCTCCTGATAATTTAATTCGGCCTTTGTAAAAAAGGGGAAGTCAAGTAGGCCTATGTTTGCATTCTAACCAACACATCCCAGTTAGACACTTAAAAAACACGGGAACCCACCAATGTGCTTTGAATACTTTTTAACATATTTGTTTTAGTCATTTCATCATAGACCTCTCTCACCCTCCAGGAACAAAGCTTCACCTGTGAAGATATGCAAAGGTACATGATGTATGCGAGAGGGAAAGTTAAAATGAATCCTGTACGCATTCATTTTGATATGTTCAATATCTTTGAATTAATCTGTTTTAAGTACGATTAATCCACCTGTGGATTGAAGGTAAGAATACACCAGTCGCGCCCCCCACTACTGCGATTTTTAAAAGGCGAATCGTCGAATGACTTGGGAAACCGTACATTAAATTTAAAAAAAGTTTGACTTGCTCTTATTATAACCGTTAGGTAATTTAGTTGACCTAGTCAGTGTAAACATCACATGCATGATGCAAAGTAGCCAGTGCCACTTATATTATTGAATTATTTAGATGTGTACACACCATCTTGATCAAGGCTTCAAGGACGTATCTTTTGGCGACACTCTTTTTCTGGGCCTTCGTCAACCCAGGGGCATAGATTCTCTTTGCAATGTATCGCTTTACCTGGCTCATAGACTGGGCAAACTCCTCCATTGCCTGTTTTCTCGCATCCATGGCGATGGATTACCAACCAGGTGAGTGGCCGAGTGGTTAGCGCGCTGGACCTACAGCCGCTTGCGGCCAGTGGGTGCGACGTTCGAAGCTGCGCGGTCCCCAGAGTTGCATCCTTGAGCAAGATGCTTAACTCGCATTGCTTCTCCCCACCCAGGAGTGAAACCGGGTACCAAACGGCCCTCTTCAGGGCTACCAAACGGCCCTCCTCAGGGCTTTACAGGTCTTTCGGATGGGACCTTCATAAACCGAGGTCTAGTGTGTGATACGCATGCACAACATCAATCGCGCACTATAAAGATCCTGACGCTCATGTCCTTGACGGGTGAGTGCCGGCCACAGAAAAAAATATACCCAGCACGCACAACTCCCCACCCAGGAGTAAAAACCGGGTGTCTGCAGAATCTTCACATTGTTGAAGGTGGCAGACTGAAGAAAGAAGAAGAAGAAGAAGAAGAAGTCGTGTAGTCGCAGCACGTTGCACTCAGCGAGCGATGGCGTAAGCGCTTGCAGCGATTTACCTCTGCACGCTTTACTGCGCCTACGCAACGCTCTCCTTCGCTTCCGCCGTGTGTTCAAGACGACCTACCGGTAGCCTACCTACCGGTGTGCCTTCTTGAACGACTCGTTATGACCCAACGGTAGCCAAGATGGCTTCCAAGATGCCTTCTCATCGCCGCGGATTGCGCTTCTCAACCAAATGAGTAAACCAGCAGCTGCAGACTGCTTGTTCCTTGTGGAAGCTGATGAAATACGTTAAGCTGTAGCTGTGCATGAATGCTCGACATCGCTCGAATAGAAATTTATGTCAAAACGACAGTGCTGACTTGGTGTAAGCAAGAATAGTTCGATGCACTCTTCAAGGGAGGTAACACCACAGACCAAGGGCTAAATGTAAAAAATAAGAGTTGCTTCCCTTGAAATTGTTTTTGCTCTGTCGTTGAAATGTTTGCTCACATCTTGCCCGGTAATTATTTCAGAGCAGTTATTCTTTTAAAAAAGAAAAGTACAATATCAGCCTACCTTCTTGTAACGGCTCGCATAGGCTGGGTAATAATCACAGGTCGAAATGCGTGCCACAGCGCATATTTGTGATGATGACTTTCTTCCTTTCCCCGAAGGCAGCCATTTTGGCTATGCACGGCGCAGTGGGCGCAACGGCTCTCCGGCGCGGTACGTACCGGTACGTACCGGTAGCCGTAACAAGTCGTTCAAGATGCTACCGGTACGTACCGGTACGTACCGGTAGGTGTCTTGAACACGCCTCCGGCTTCGCTGTGCATTGTGGGAGAAAACAGAGACTCTAGGAGAAAACAGACAAGATGGCGGTCTCGAACGACGATATTCGTGCGCTGCTGCAAGAAGACGAGGAAGAAACGATGATTTTGACCACAATTGTCGCCGTTGTTTGCGCCTATGTGAAAAATATGCAGTGGGTCATGCTGGGCTCGATGGACGAAACTGCCGAATTTCGGGATCCGACTGCACATGACGAAAACTACGTGGAAGTCACAGTACCACGCTACGCAGACCGCCAGTTCCATCATCCATGAACACTTCCGGATGGGACGTGACGTGTTTGAGGTACTAAATTATATCAAATAACCGCTGTAAATACCCGTCATCGTGTCCAACTAATACGGAAAAGTATCAAAACAACGTTGACATTAAAACATGTTAATTGTTAGATCAAGTCGTCATCAAGTAACTGGCGAGCTATGCACACACACACATTTTTTAGTCATCATGATTTTCAATTTTGACTTTTCTTCTTCTTCTTCCAATTACTGTGGCAATCCCTATACAGGGCAACTATCCACATTGGGTGGTGCGCCTTTTTGTGTGAGTTAAAGAACATACTCTTTTTTGTGGTGGTGTTGTCGGGTTTTTTGTGGGTGGGTGTGGGGGAGGGGAATATTGAAAATGAAGTTGCTAGTTTGTATTTTAATCTTTTTTTTCGTGTGTGTGTGCAGAGACTTTTGGAGTGGATAGCACCAAGCATGCATGCTGAGCGGACCATAAGTCTTGAGAAAAGTGTCTTGGTCACACTGTGGTATATATTGGAAACATGGAAACATACAGGTTTGGTGACATCGCTTTTTTGTGTGTGTTTGTGTGCAAAATGCATTCATATGTAATGTGGACTTTTTTGTTGTTGTTGGGGGTGGGTAGGTTGTGCTTTTATTGTATTTTTTATTTGTTTACGTGTAATGTGAAGACTGCTTCTTTACCCTTGACATTTGTCAGACCCACCTCTGATTTTATTTTTAAGTCCATGATGACATTTTTAATTATGGCTTGGTGGATGAATGGGCTGGCTGCTAATGCTGACAGCAGCACGTCTCTTTAACTCTTACTCTCCCATTATGGTGTCTTATGATGCCAATCCCATAAGATTTAAGATGTCTGCTTTTTGGTGACGTAATGTAACCACAGATAGTCATGGATTGGAATCCCAAAACCCACATATCAGGAGAGTATGAGTTATTGTTTTGTTGTAAATATGTTTGCAGAAGCATTGCTGACAGCTTTGGGCTGAACAAGGGCTCCCTGAAGCGGATTGTGGTCACTGTGTGTGGCATTCTGACACAGAGACAAGGGGAGCTAATCAAGTGGCCCACCAGCGTTGCTGAAATGGAGGTTCTTCCTCAAGAATTCAAAGAGAGGTTAGTTGTAATCAATTCATTTGTACCATTAGAAGTGTGGCTGGTATTGTGAAGTGTGACTTATTGTATCTCACTGTATTTATCCCTCCAGGTTTACTGGAGGTCCTACAGACTTTATTAGTCTGTCTGTCCCGTCTCCACGGCCTATATCTCAAAAACTACTGGACGGATTTCCTTGAGAATTTGCACACTGACTGGAAGTTAGGTCCCATTCAATATTATCAAATTTTCAGAATCGAGGTTTGAAAAGAAAGTGACTTTTTTACATTTTGGTGTTTCAATGAAAACAATTCAACAGACTCCATTTTGCAAAATCTGTGACGTCATCATTTGACGTCGTATAACGTGACGTCATTTGCGAGGATATTTTTTGAGAAGGGTGAATACGCCTATCTGCGAACACTGTCGACAACTTCAAGGCTAGTACGTTAGACTACTTCTGGAAAGACAGCCCTACTATGTATAACCCAACCTGCTGCACCTAGACTGCATAATAGCCGCCACGCATGCAAGTCTAGCACTAGGAACTATTAAAATGCTACACAGCCTACCTCATAGAATTTTTCAAGTTTAAAAAGCTTGATGTAGCCACTGTTTACAATTGGCTCATGCACACGCTGCCATGGTGAAATCTCCGCAGTAAATCTGACCTAATTTCTGATTGGCCAAAACTACGAAAATGTGTCACGGGAAGTAACTCCTGTATAGTTTTGAATCATACAAATTCGCACTTTTAAAAGTCATTTTTCACTGTTTAATAGATACGATCGAAGAGGGAACTTTGTTGTTTTCAATCCCCAATACCATGTACTATCATAATATAATATGGGAACATCGTCCATATTTTGGCTGAGCGGACCTGTAGAAGGAGTTGTTATCCGAAGGCACGCCCTGCGGTCTATGTGTGATTCGGGTGTAATACTGCCAATAAACGTCGTTAAGCTTAAGATTACACCCGAATCACACGGACCGTTAAGGTGCATGGAGTACAGTACCGGTCAAGAGTCACAACAACCACCAACACCGACCATTTCAGCCTTCTTCATGATGCGTTAGAATCCTGCCGTTGTCGTGGTGAACATGGCTGACAACGGTCAGAATGATTACTTGCTTGGTTTTTTCCTTGTCAAAACTTGTTATACCGTCAGATTGTTACCACCATCAGATTTTCTGCAACTTTTCGAAGCGAATCTAGCCTAAAAACCTACCAGTTATGAATCGTGTTAACAGGATTGACTCGTTGCTTGTAGAATGACGGTACTCGGTAGCAGTACCACACACGGTGTGTGCGTGAATCACTGAATGAGTACGAATGCACATGTCTGGGTTGAACATCTATAATACACTTCCTCCTCTGTGTGACTGTGTGAGTGTTAATTCAGCGTCTATGACATGCCAAAGGAAAGCAAAACATGTCATAATAGGAGCTTCCTGAACCTATCCATCATGTTTAAAATATATGGTTGATTGTTCCTGGGCCGATAGCTTAGAATTGGATTTACATGCTTTACAAACACTCTGTCATAGCAATTCTCTAATGGCTCAGCTGGTAGAGCGTTCGACTCTTGGTCATGCATGACCAGGTTTGATTCTGCGCTGAAACTTTTTTTTTCTTCTCTTTTTTCACGAGGTTGTGTTTTTTGGGGGGTTTTTATGTGTGTGTGTGTTTTCCCCCTCTTTTCTCGAGAGGTTGCGGGTTCGAACCCGATCTTTTTTTAAATGCCAAAACCTGGAGGTTCAGCGCCAGCGGTTTTTATAGTCTGATTGCTTTACCCACTGCTGCAGAACACCTAAACTAAGTTTACTGTGTAAGAGTAAGGACTAGATCCTCACAAATGTCAAAATATTTTATAAGAAAAAAAAAACAATTGCGCAAAAACGGCTTTAGGAGCTATTTATAGACTGCGCCAGCCATGCTTCTTGCTTGTGCCTTGCTTTTAAGCAGAAGTCGGACAGAGAGCCACTTGCCAAGTGACTTGAGATACTTTTTCAAAAACACAACACCCACAGAAAAATTACAAACAAGAATGATGACACAAACTAATGACAGATTGTCTTCATATTTCGTAATATAAACTACCACAGTGTTGTGCAATATTTCCTCTTTAGGGATTTAAAAAAAAAACCTGTGTTAGAGAGTACTGAAGATCCCAGTATAGAAAAAAGTAGTTGACTGATCACAGACAAGAAAACAAGATTTTGCGGTGAACACGTCATGTTAATAATATGCAAGTAGGTCACGCTCTACGTTTTAGGATACTCTACGGTCTAGGATATGACACTAGCAAGCAACAATGTCTGACTGGCAAATGATCTTGGTTGGTTAATTCTCTGTAAATTCCCAGTGATTCATACATGGAATGACAGATGGATTCGAGGATTTTTAAAAAACATGTAAAAATGCAGCCAATCAGATGTTGTGTCCCGCCATTTTATGTTTGCCCCCAGCTTGGCTGTCTTGCTCACACCCCTCTCCTCGGACGTGTCCACTTGTGTTTGCCCCCAGCTTGGCTGTCTTGCTCACACCCCTCTCCTCGGACGTGTCCACTTGTGTTTGCCCCCAGCTTGGCTGTCTTGCTCACACCCCTCTCCTCGGACGTGTCCACTTGTGTTTGCCCCCAGCTTGGCTGTCTTGCTCACACCCCTCTCCTCGGACGTGTCCACTCGTGTGGCCCGTGTAATGATGCCTTCATTAAAGATTTTTAGTTGCATCTACTACATAAATTTTAAGAACTTGTTCATGGAAATGGTGAATGTAAATGGTCTTTGTAATTGCATTTTGTGTGTAGTGAATGATTAACCCTAGAAGTGTTACAGGGCTGACATTTTGGCTGAATGCCCTTGTCAGTAGTTGCTCTGACTGGACTGACATTTTGGCTGAATGCCCTTGTCAGTAGTTGCTCTGACTGGACTGACATGAACTATTGCAGTCTCCAGCTGGAACTGTGCTCCATGGAATGCAGATATACTCTGAGACCAGACCAATGGAATGCAGATATACTCTGAGACCAGACCAATGGAATGCAGATATACTCTGAGACCAGACCAATGGAATGCAGATATACTCTGAGACCAGACCAACCACTGGATAGGAAATGTAGCTAAAGTGTCACCTCTGTAACACATCTAGGACTAGTTAAAATAGTTTACTAGCATAGTTCAAAAGAACTACTTGTGTGTCACTAGTAATTAAAACATAAAAAAGTTTAAAATGTATATAGCCTCTTTGCTGCCATGCAGACTCAGTTGTTTCCTTCTACACCCCTCTATGCCCACTACCAGTTGCAATGATGATCAAAGCCATAGACACACAGTGTCTTGGAAACACAGAAGCTGACCATATGGCAGTAGGAGATAAAGTGTCAAGCTGGGTAGGGAAAGGGTTAATGTAATTGTAGCTGGATGGACGGATGGATGGCGTTTTTGGGCCTATCAGCCTTTGTAGGCTATACAAGACCACTAAGCATAAGAATCACTAGAACAGTTTAGAGTAAGCAAAAATTAAGTCATGTTGCCCCTAGTTATTCGCCTCATAGGAATTGCATAGGGAGATGCGGTGGGTCTATTCTGACCCCCAACCCACAGGGGACTTGTTGCCAGAGAGTTGGGCATTGGCACACAGTGGCAGTAAGGCTCGAGTTTTATCACACCCAAGCCCTGTGCATTGGGGGGGGAGGATAGACCCACCACATTGCCTTATTTGTGTAAGAGGGGGGGGGGGATAGACCCACCACATTGCCTTATTTGTGTAAGAGGGGGGGGGGGGTGTGAGGGGGGGGGGGGGATAGACCCCCCACATTGCCTTATTTGATTTCTAAGAGGTGAATGACAAGGGACACCATGACCCCGCTTGCTCTGCTCCAACCTTCTCCAGGCTGATATGCCATTAAGCTCCATTCAGTCATTTATTCATTCATTCGTTTGTTCATTCATTTATTTGTTCATTCGTTCATTCATTCGTTCATTCATTCGTTCATTCATTCGTTCATTCATTCGTTCATTCTATCATTCATTCATTCACTTGTTCATTCGTTCATTCATTCGTTCGTTTGTTCATTCATTCATTTATTCATTCATTCTATCATTCATTCATTCACTTGTTCATTCATTCATTCATTCATTCATTCATTCATTCATTCATTCACTCATTCATCACTTCACCCAGTTTATGCATTATATGTGCTGCAGCTGTTGCAAGATCTGTGGATCACGGAAAGGTACACCGGTGGTTTTGTATTGCATCTTGTCACCCACTTCTGGGGATCCAATGCTTTACCCCTGGTCACTGGGACACAATCAGTCTTTTACTGGCACCTGGCAAACACAGTTATAGACAGATCGGGTGCACACAAGTCGGGTACCAGCAGCATCTCCACTCCCTGCAGGGTATTCCACCCTCTACTGGCACCTGACAAACACAGTTATAGACAGATTGGGTGCACACAAGTCGGGTACCAGCAGCATCTCCACTCCCTGCAGGGTATTCCACCCCTATGTTGCTCACGGTCACATCAAGAGCTGATAGCACTACAACGTTGCTGTATTGGGAGGCTGGCTTTTCTTCTGGCTAGGACAGGCTGTGCCAGTTGAGTGACTTGTCTGTGGGTGCAACTCTCGGATCCACGCAGCTTTGAATACCGCAACTGCAAGTAGAAAACGGCTGCAAGTGAGAGCTCTAACCACTGGACTATGTCTGTGGCACTGGGTGTCTATTGCACTGAAGTGCAGCCCTGGACTCTCCCGACAGATTCACGCCACACCTTCAAGACCTGTGTTTCCCGATTTTCCAGTATTAAAAAGAACAACACTGCATGCATTATTTCCCATCCCCCACTCTCCATCCCCATCCCATTCTGTGAACCCGAGGCGAAGTCTCTAGTTTACTAGAATGTCCCCATCCTTCACCCAAAATATTATTAAGCCTTCCCACCATTTTTTCAATCTCTCGCAGAAGTTTTCACTTATCATCATCATCACATCCATGTCATGTCTTGCTGTTTAGTGTGCTTATCATAAGCCATCTACCTGTGGTGACTTTCAGATTGATTTTCATACGCGTCACCAAATAAAACCTGTAAACTTTTCTGGGCGGAGGTCCAAGGATAGACAACTCTGATGTCGACTCTTTAGTACATAGAGAGTCCATTTAGTGCGACGCTAATGCCTTACGTGTCGGCATGGCTTTCGCTGCCAGAGAAATGCAGTACGTTCTGTTGTTAATTCTGCTTTGCGTGCTGGCCGTTATGGCCCAGGTGAAAGGTGAGTCTCTTTTTACATCCAAACTCACACTCAATCTGTTGGAAATGAGTTTTTGAGTGGTTTACCAGTTGTCGTTGCTTTGGCCAATCTTGCCTGCCGGTTAAACTTGCAGACGAGAGAAGCTGTCTTTCTGGGTCCAGTCTTGTATGGTGCTTCCGTCTTCTCCGTTTTGTGGTTCGATTATTGTATGGATATTTTAATGATTCGTGCTTCTTCGCTTTTCATATGCGCACAAGTTCCGGGTTGGAATTTATATCACGATTTAGTGGCTAGTCGTGTCTTGAACATTACAAAGCGCAGACAATTTTTGTTACGAATCTCGCCGTCAACCAATCACGATCACGAACGTGCCAGTTCGACCACCCACTTCTGTAATTTTGTTTTCCTCTGTATCTTTTACTTTGATTCAAGCTCCATTTGATGATCTCCCCTTCTCGTAATGACTAAACTGCACTGTTTGCTTATTTTATAGGCAGACGGCTTCTTTTTACATTTGGTTGCTCTATTACTATTAGTGAATTGTAAATAAACCACTGGTTGAAGCAGGTGAAATGCTGATTTCTGGTATCAGCACAGCATGTCTGATAGTGATAGGCTTACAGCCTACAAGCATGCATCACTCCAATCCACTGTAAGTCCTCTCTCTCTCTCTCTCTGTCTCTGTCTGTCTGTCTCTCTGTCTCTGTCTCTCTCTCTCTCTCTCTCTCTCTCTCTCTCTCTCTCTCTCTCTCTCTCTCTCTCTCTCTCTCTCTCTCTCTCTCTCTCTCTCCCTCTTACCCAGCAGAACATTCCAGTGTATCTGATCACTTGGTTGCACATCACATTTCATCCAGCTTTTCCTCCAACCTTTCCTCCAGCCTTTCCTCCACCCTCTGACCCTTTTCTCCCCCACTCTGTGACACGCGGTGACCCCTGTGTCCTGTTTTCCCCTGCAGTCAGTGACTGGAGTGGACTCCTCAGATGACCACAACAGCTACTGGCAGATCAACCCCAAGATTGGAGGCGCCTGTCCCAGAGGGTGAGACTCTCCCCTCTTTGTGAATGGCTGGCTGGCTGGCTAGCTGGCTGGCTGGCTGGCTGGCTGGCTGGCTGAAAGAAAAGCTGGCTGGCTGACTGGCTTAAAAGCTGGCTGGCTGGCTGACTTAATGACTGGCTGGCTGGCATCAAAGTTGGCTGGCTGATGTGCTGGATGGCTGGCTTTAAAGCTGGCTGGCTGGCTGGCTTAAAAGCTGTCTGGCTGACTGGCTGGCTTAAAAGCTGGCTGGCTTAAAAGCAAGCTGGCTGGCTGGCTAAAAGCTAGCTGACTGGCTGATGTGCTGGTTGGCTGGCTTAAAAGCTGGCTGGCTTAAAAGCTGGCTGGCTGACTGGCTGGCTTAAAGCTGGCTGATGTGCTGGTTGGCTGGCTTAATAGCTGGCTGGCTGGGTGGGTTAAATGCTGACTGGCTGGCTTAAAAGCTAGCTGACTGGCTGGGTTAAATGGTGCATTGCTAGCTAGCTAAGTGTGACTAGCTGGCTGGCCCACTGACTGCTGGACCAACTGTCTGACTGACCAACTGACTGACCAACTGTCCATAAGACTGGCAGGCCAATCAAAATTCAAGAGGAAATGGTCATATGAGCTATTACCTAAATCTCATTGACACCAGCTTTTCACAATGGAGACTAACCAGTCTGTATTTTGGATCCGAGTAACTGTCTCCATGCATACAGGACAATGAATAATCTAGGATTTTTACTATTGTCATCTAAGAAACATCCACCGTTTTTGTGTATGTTATTGACCATCTGTTATGGAGTAAAGGATAACATTAATGACCCCCTTTTCATCATCAGTCACTTTTGACCCTTGCAGACTGAGTCAAGGTAGGAATGACCTTTGACACAGCCAGCTAGTGGAAGTAAATTCACCAGGCTGGGCTGTGAATGTTATAATGAAAACTCACACACTGGCTTTTTCTTGGAAGACATGTTTCATCAAATCATCAGTCTATGTAGCAGTCTGGCTCTTCTCATTTC
>JAWQFJ010023949.1:62500-70225 GCA_034096865.1 Theodoxus fluviatilis | reverse complement strand
GCACACGCGCACACACACGCACACACGCACACGCGCACACACACACACGCGCACACACACGCACACGTACGCGTACACGTACACGCGCACACGCGCACGCGCACACGCACAAACACACACGCACACGCGCACACGTGCATGCGCGCGCACGCGCATACGTGCATGCGCACACACACGCACACGCACACACGCACGCACACGCACACACGCGCACACACGCGCACACACGCACACACACACACACGAAAAACACGCACGCACGCACACACACGCACACACGCACGCGCACACACCAACAAACACACACGCACACACACACGCATACACACGCACGCACGCACACACACGCACACGCACGCACACGCACACACACGCACACACACGCACACACACGCACACACACGCACACACACGCACACACACGCACACACACCCCCACATACACACGCACGCACACACACACGCACACACACACACACACACGCACACACACACGCACACACACGCACACACACGCACACGCACACACACGCACACACACACGCACGCACTCACACCAACAAACACACACGCACAAAAACACAAGCACAAAAACACACGCACACGCAGACACACACACACACACGCACGTACGCACGCACGCGCACGAACGCACACGCACGCACACACACACACGCACACGCACACACACACGCACACACACACGCACGCACACAGACACGCGCACACACACGCACACACACACACACACGCGCACACACACGCACACACACACACAAGCACGCACACACGCACGCACACACACACGCACTCACGCACACGCACGCACACGCACACGCACCCACACGCACACACGCACACGCGCGCACACACACACGCACGCACACGCACACACACACGCACACACGCACACACACACACATACGCGCACACATACACACGCACACGCACACACACAAGCGCACACACAAGCGCACACACACACACACACGCATACACATACATACTCGCACGCACACGCACACAAACCAACCTAGAGCTTGTCATAAAGCAAGTAATGCCACGTTTTCTCGGGTTATTTGCCTTTTACGAATCCCGTGGGGTAACACGTTGAATCTATTCCTTTCTCCAACCCACAGAGGGCCAAATTTCTCCACCATTGACATTGTACATCAGTTTACTCCCATTGTACTCCCCTCGTGGTTTGGGGGTAAGAATGGACTCAGGGTTACCTTGCCTCCCTACCCGATTCGTAAGACGCGAATATCTAGTCATCAGTTATGACACAAGCGCTGATTTCCTCTGTACAAGAGAGCTCCTCTGTGCAAACAACATGGTATTTGTGAACAACAGATATAATGGACTTTCTACATAATGATGAAAACGAGTTATTACAAAAGGGCACCTTACCTGGGAGAGCTGAGCTGTGGTTGAAAAGAGGTTGTACCGAGGCCCGTACGTCACGTCTTCTCTTCAGCCCTGGCAGGTACACCCAGACCCCCTATTCTCGACGCTGCAGCACGAGAAACTCGTTCACACGGTCCTCTCCTGCTATGCTCGTGCTGCACGCTCTCTGACCAAATGGTTAGAACCCCTGACCTTGGGTGCGTTTGTTTGGCCCCAAATCTTGAGAGAATCGCGAGGGCCTGGCGTTTCCTTCGTTCCTCGCTCATAAGGACACACTCGCCGTGAAGGCGGGAGGCCGAGGGAGGTCCGGAGCTCCCTCGATGGTTCCCGCTGCAGTGACCCGAATGAGCCAAAATGGCGGAGGCAGTGCTGGTGTTCGGAGATAACAGTGCCTGTAATGTGCTTCTCATGGTCCGAGAATGGAAAAGTGTACATACACGGAAGTATTTGCTGTTCGAGTTTTCATTTGTATATCTTGAGGAGTAGGTGTATAGGTTATTTCTGGACATACACTGCCGACATTTTTTTATCGCTTGCAAACACGCAACACCGCATACGTACACTCGATAAATTATGTCCCTTGAATTGATCGAAATGAATAGAGGCCTAACATTTTGGACAAAATTGTCTACAGTTGAACCCGGGTTGCTTGTTTTTCGTTGAAAAAGTTCCCGTACAAATCGATATGACACCATGGTGTGTTCTATCAAGTGAAAAACTGATGTGATATCTGAATCGTCAGTTATTTCGTCTATCGGCAACTTCCTCACCGACTCTGGCGCCAGGACGCAGCCATGTTCTTCCGCCTTGCCAGTTGATGATTGGCCTTTTTTCTGGGTGTATGAGCGTCTCACTCGCCCTCGACTAGCCATTCAGGGAGAATCTCGAGATTCGGGGCCAAACAAACGCATCCTTTTCTCGTTTGTGGCCAGTGGCTGTGACGTTTGCAACTACGCGGATAGCAGTGCTTGCATTCTTCAGCAAAGTGTTTACCCCATGTCTGACCTTCATGAAGAGTGACATTCGGCCGGAGCAGCTCGACGCCCTGCTCATCGGCTGGAACCCCTGGCTGCCGGGCTTTCGGGGCCTTATCCAGTAGCTTAGCCAGGGGCGGCCCCAACTAGCCAAAAAGACTACCAGGGGGGGCATCGGGACAAGGGCAGATAATTTAGACCCGGTAGTGCGATCAAGCGCATTTGGAAGTTCGAGCGCGCACAGCTATAAACTTGCCCCCAAATCCCATACCCAATCCTAAGAAATGTATCTAGAGGCATCTACCGATCAAACAGTTAAGTCAACACCGATCCCTCACTCACCGTTTCTTTGGAAATGATCTTCTGAAGCGTCCCATCTCGCCAGAAGCGGAAATGACTGTATTCCTACATGTGCGCGACGCGCTATCCAATACAGAGAACATTATCAGGTCCCTACTCCTCTCCGCCTCCCTCTCCTCTCAGCCTCCCCACCCTCCACTCACCCTTTCCCTCTCCTGTCTTAACCTTCACTGCTCACGAGACAGGGGTTAAGAGACGGTTTTAGGAGTGTCAGGTATGAGTATTTGGAAGTTTGCTGGAATATGCTCTTCACATTTCAAATTTGCCAGCTGCCCTTCGGTATTTCCAGCCTCAGCTGCAACACATAGTCAGTCAGTCAGTCAGTCAGTCAGTCAGTCAGTCAGTCAGTCAGTCTGTCATCATGTTGCGGGAACCTCCCCAAAACTTAGCTCTGATTGGCTGTTCAGGAAAAGCTCTTTCGCGCATGGAGACTAGTTGTTTTCTGTGACACAAGTGAACAATGTTGTCTGACTTTCTTTCCTTTCGTTTGCATGCAAGCCGATCATGTTAGAATGACTGACACACAAACAAAGAAACCACAGCCAAAGGGCTGTTGATTTCGCAAAACTATATGTAGAATACATCAACAGTTCATGTGAACTTTTTCCTTATTTAAATCGTAATGTGGGTCAAAGTCGTTTGCATGTACTGGTTTATTCAATGGGGAGGGGCCGCTATTGCGGAGGGCCGCTATTGCGGGATTTTTTCAACAAAAGTTCCTCAGGCAATTTTGATTCTTTTGTCCTAAAACGCACAAAAAACCATAATATTTTTGTTACTTTTTTGTTTGAACTTTTTTTTTCTATTGCGGGGGGCCGCTATTGCGGGATTTTTTCAACAAAAGTTCCTCAGGCAATTTTTTTCTTTTGTCCTAAAACGCACAAAAAACCATAAAATGTATGTTACTTTTTTTTTAACTTAAAAAAATTTTCGTTTTTTTTTTTCATAAAAAAATCACGTAATAGCGGCCCCCCGCAAAAGAAAAAAAACGAAAATGTTTCTAAGTTGAAAAAAAAGTAACATACATTTTATGGTTTTTTAATGCGTTTTAGGACAAAAGAATCAAAATTGCCTGAGGAACTTTTGTTGAAAAAATCCCGCAATAGCGGCCCCCCGCAATAGAAAAAAAAGTTTAAAAAGTAACAAAAATATTATGGTTTTTTATGCGTTTTAGGACGAAAGAATCAAAATTGCCTGAGGAACTTTTGTTGAAAAAATCCCGCAATAGCGGCCCTCCGCAATAGAGAGGCGACCCTTATTCAATGATCTGAATTCCAAGAGCACAGTACGTTACTGCAGTTGTAACTTGCATTGTACCGTAGGTAAACATTCTGCACAACTGTGGAACCAGTGCGGTAGATTTCTATGATAGTCTAAAACCTCTGCAGCTGCTGTTCCTGTTCCAGCCACTGCAACATCTGCGCAAGCATGACTGTAGTGCATTAAACATTTAAAAAAAATACTGTTCTTCATTCAATTTTCAGGGGGAAAAAGGCAGCTTTCCACCACCTCAGCTGCTCTGTCCCCAACATATCTCCCCCCATCCATCGACGAGGCATAACTTGAAACATATACATTGCTAGACACATTCTCTGAACATTAGCAGATAATGACTAATTAGATACTGCTATGCCGTGTCTTATCGTCTCTTCCTTTCTGTAGTTTACATAAATGTTCTGTAATGCATTGTATAGTTTAGTATTTAATTGGTCACGTGTTCTTTTGCATTGATTTGTTTTTGTTTTGTGTTTAACACAGCTCTCTGCAACAGGACAGCACATTGCACCCTCCTTCCAGCCGTTGCATGCCTCCAGTGAGGTAAGTTCACTAAATTATGCAAATGGTGATGATGATCATCTATCAAGTTTAACTATTCACTCCTTTCTTCAAGTAAAACCCTAGACCCCAATAAGACAGAAACTGAGAAAGAGTCTACATCCTTTTTTTCTAATCAAATATGCTGAAACTTGTTTTGATGAAGTGTGTTTGTGCATTTAGATTGCTATTTTTCTTAGGTTTCTTTCTCACTGGAGGTAAGCGAACACTCCTATTCTTCAGCTACAAAAATTGATGCATGCACACAGACGATCAGCACTGGGGACATACTTACGACAAACGTTTACATTGAATGAAGTAGAAATGAATGAAGCCAGACACAAGCTGACAAATTAGAGGTGGGCTTTTCAGCCATAACAAATTAAAACATTCAGATAATAGCATTTCAAGTCAAAGACCACCCCAACTGCAATTTGAATGATTTAGCAACATTGGGTACCACCCGAAGTTCCCTATCCAAGAAACTTTCCTGTCTGAAAGAGAAAGTTAAAAATTGAGAGGTGTTGAAAAGACCCAAATTCTTTGTGAGAAGTTTGAAATATTCAGCACACCTCCTCCATCAACAACTTCAACTTCCTTTGCTGAAACAATGGCCAAGACAGAAATTGAAATAAAACATGAGATCATTGCAGAACTCAAATGCACTGTAGCTGAAGCAAAGACAAAGGCAGAGATGCTACACACCAAGCTGAAGAAAGCAAGAAATGAAGGGAAAAAATTTCCTGAAACGGCATAACCGTTTTCAAGGTTCCATGGCAAGAACCAAATCCAAGCACTCACTGGCTATCAGTCAGAAATCACATGCAATATACAGACACAAGAAAGAGAGAGGAAATTTTATGAAGAATGTCACAGGCCTGAAAGAGAAGATAGCACTGCTGGAGGAAAGCCAGAGGCAAGTACAAAAGCAGAAGGAGGCACTGGAGAAGAGAGTAGGTGAAGAAGAATGGAAAAGGGTACAAAGTGAACAATGTGCAGTAGAGATGACCGCAACAGCTGATGAAATGCCTCAAAGTGTGACTATACACTCAAGGACTTCTCAGTCTCAGTGCCAGTCCCAGCAGTGAGATCCAGACCACTGAGGCTGACTTAAGAACTTTCAATGCGCAAACAACAATGTGCATTATGAAACTCCTCAGTGAAGGGGTGGGGGTACATCGTGTCAGAAATGTGATGCTGGCCGTGTCCCAACTGTGTGGGAAAACATTGCCGTCTGTAAGTACCCTCAATAGCATGACTGACCAACGTCAGTGCTGCCTACAAACAAATTGCAGAAACCCTGACTGAGAAAAAACCCACACGACCCTGCAGTCAGATGAGACAAGAAAACACGGCACCACATACGAAGGCAAAAGCCAACCAAGTATTCCTCAGCCAAGCTGCCTACCTAACTCATTGGCCCCCCCACTCCCACCCCCCAACCCCCTCCTAGACCAAAGCGTCGGCAGTGCTACACCACCACCCCTGCTACATAGGAGTATGGCAAAAAAGGACAAACTGACAAACTGGTCAGCGTGAACAGGGGACACGCATCAAGGCAAAAAAACACGTGCAAAAACGCCTCTAACAGCAAGCACTGACGCTGCATAACGCTTAAAGGTGTATAATGCCGTACTAAAAAGAACAGAAAGTGGACTTAAAGTCACACCACACATGAACCGTGACAGACCTTCTCTTGAATATTTTTTCAAAAAGTTTAAAATAATACCGAGTCGTGACAATGAGCAATAACTTACATCATGTCACCGATAGGGTTCCTGCAGACTTCCATTCAACACATTTCAAAACTTTTCCTATGAATTTTGGGAAAATCTAATGACATGGGGACGGGGGTGGGGGTGGGGCGGTGCAAAAGCGTAAGAATGAAGGGCGATGGAGAGGTCGGGTGTGGTAGCATGGATGCTTGAAATCAACTAGATGGAAGAGAGAGAGAGAGAGAGAGAGAGAGAGAGAGAGAGAGAGAGAGAGAGAGAGAGAGAGAGAGAGAGAGAGAGGAAAAGGAGACCACCTATTATATGTACTTGTTGAAACTGTGTATATATCGTTTATTATGATGTATTGTAGAGATCACGTGCTGTAATTTTACCAATTTCCATATCTGGATGATAAAGATTGTCTGCCTGCCTGCCTGCCTCGTCTCCTAGGGGCTCACATTGAAATCGGGATAAACTGACTGCATCAAAAGACAGGGAGGGAAAATATCAGACTTTCAAAAGTGGAAAATATGGCTGAAAAGTCACAACTTTTTTCGTGACTTTGCAGTTTTAGCCAACATTTCCTAATTTTTCAATGCCTTCGAGAAATATTAGGCAATTTTCCAAACTTGTCTAGGTTTTTTATGACCACGGGAACCCTGGATCGAACTAGTAGTCAGTTGCATTCTTCTACAGCTGAAGAAGGCTGCCAGACGGCAGTCTAAAGTTTCTGTGAGGTAGGCTTGTTTTGCTGGAGGAAAAAAGGTGTGAAAAGTGTATCATGTCATCAACCCAACAGTAGAGAATTCTACAACCTCTTGTATAAGACTTGTCAACGTTGGGAAACAACTGCGCGTTTCGTTTATGTGACCACAACACAGAGTAACATACAACTCAATGTGACGCGAGGTCCACAACTGCCGAAAAGCAGTGTCTCTATATTTTTGGCCGAAACACACTACCCCACGCCCAAGATAGTAGAAACTTAATCTGAGGTGGGCTGGAGTCCAAGGGTGAAATGTGAGGAAAAGTGACAGTTCCTTGTATTCAAGCCACTTTCATTGCCGCCCTTTTCTCAGCACTGACAGCTAGGGTCGTACAGGAGTTCACCCAGATTGGCTTCACCATCTGTGATAACTTTCCCTTGGACAAGCAACTCAACAAGCGCATCGGAAAAGTAGCATCAACTAAGACAAACATATCAACTGGAAGACACCAGAACTGAATTAAGACTGAAAACAAACGACAGATTGAAGACAACTTATTGCAAGGCACATCCTCTTTATTTCAAATTTCAGCATTAAGTTCGACAACATCACAAAACCATGAAACAAATAAAGGCACATAAAAACTCATAAAACCTTCTGATCCCATTGGCAATATAATCAAGAGGCAATGTTTAAAATGACGTTAATGAAACAACATTGAAAGCAGAACAAATAAAACAGTTAAAA
>JAWQFJ010023949.1:0-57500 GCA_034096865.1 Theodoxus fluviatilis | reverse complement strand
TTCATACAAGGTAATTTTTCCCATGTACTTTCACACAGTAAATGAAAAATAAATGTTGCCTGAAGTAATATTTTTGTTAATGAAGAGCCTTCTAAAAAAAAGTTCTATGTCAAATTGAACAATGAAAGTAACAACAGAGATACTGCCAAAACACCTTACCTGCACAGTTCTTGCTGATGCTTACATGGCCGAACTGTCGTTACACTTCTCCACTCCCCACCCACGAAATTCATTTTTGCATTTCTACTTGGCACAAAAGCAATAGATCTTTCAAGAGCTGCAAATGTTTTTTAAAAGCATGCACTTAGCAAGAATATAGCAGTTACATGATTTCTGCATTTTAAATCCATAACCTGTGAAATGCATGAGCTCATTTATGCATCTCAAAAGCCTCTATAAAGTGTTGACTTCATCTCCGGAAAAGCATAGGAACTTAATGAATTATGGCTTGTTGTGACAGAATTAACAGGCATCTTTTAATTACTTCTGCATCAACATTTGAATAACCCCTTGACACATAGATCAAAATTGTTGGATTCACACCTTGCATAAGACACAATAGGTGATGAGGAGGGTATTCAGCAGCAACGGCCAGAAGTCAAAGAGAAAAGTGCTTCATTCATCTTCCCTTGTCAGTTAAAAAAAAAAATTCTTCCTCTCACTCAATTATACAGGGTGCAGTGTAATTACCACTACACATGAGTATGACTTTAAAAAAGGATAGATTTCTCAGAGTTCGCACATAATGACATATTAAATGAATTGTTCAACAACATACAACAGTTCAGACAAGCAAGCAGCAGTTTATTCAATGTAGTCACCACCAGCCTTCACAACTGCCTCCAGGCGCTTCCGGAAGGAGCTGCACGCTGCTTGGACATAGTCTTCGGACAAAGCCGCCCACTGCGTCGTGACTGCTGCTCGCAGGCTATTCACATTCAGGTGGCCACTTGCACAGGCCGTGGACTCCACACACTCCCTCCCATATGGAATAGTCGAACGGGCTGAGGTCCGGAGACGATGGCGGCCACATGTCTTCGGGCCAGAATTTGCCGAGTTCCTTCAACAGCAGCTGTTGCATTTTCTTGGCATTTTCTGCTTCTTCATTCAGTTCAGAATCTTCCTGGCATGGTCTACTGTAGTGATCTTCTGCGCCTCCATGATCCTGTTCTTGGGGACCACTGCCCTCGACTTCATGTGCAGGTCATCTCTGATCACGTGACGCATGGTGCGCTCATGCATGCCAAACTGCTTCGCCAGCTTCCTGATGGACTGCCGGGGATGGAGTTCAACCAAAGCCTTCACAGCCGCCACCACCTCTTCCGTTCTCTTCTCCCACTTCCTTCCTTGTCCTGCCTTCCGCTCAACATTGCCACACTCTGCCAGCATGTCCCTGACTCGCTTGATCTGCATTCTGCTAACACGCAGAGCTGCCCAGATCTGGGCTGTTGACTAGCGCCCGCGGAGGTGCTCAGCAAGTTCACATTTTGCCTGCGGCATGGCAACTGTGCTGCAGCTGATTCTCAGTTTTGGCTTTAAACTGCGGCTGGGTCCTGTACCTGTGAGGGGGCACAGGCATGCACAATCATCATGCACAATCATCATGCGCAAATCGCTGCTGCATAGAGCACCAAAGTTATGTAACGCTAATTTCGCCGCACCCTGTATGTATGTTCAATCCCAGTTAGAAAGTTTTCATCATTGAAATCTGTGTATTTGAAAACGTTCCACCAATGAAAGCAATATTGCTAGCACATGCAAATCAATTTCATAACCATCTCTGGCAAGCAAATACTGAAATAGTTTACTTGTGCAATGCCTTGATTTACAGTGCACTCAATTTTATCACAAAATGAATTTAAATCAACAACATTTTGTCAGACAAAAGTCCACTCTTATGCAAAAATACTAATTCGCACTTTTAAACAATCATAACAGTGGAGACCATTGAAATGCATTCTTGCTGGATATTCTGCACTGGTGTCATATGGCTTTTCACATACAAGTGGATATGACATGCGTTGAACCTTTAAACAAATGACCATAATATCAACTCCAGCAATTGTTTCCAGGAAATATGACATGAATGCTATTAATGCTAACTTCACAACACACAGTCCTCAACCTCGCTATCATAATGTCTATAACTGTACTGATTTCTGACCAATACTGAAGATAAAATCACTGAGTCCAAGGCAATGACATAAGTCGTAAGCTCACTTGTATAAAAAAAGTACAACTGTCACCACATCCCATAAAGATGGAGCAATGAGTGGCTCCCAAATACGTCAAAATAATTTACGCTGCATGAGTACAATGCGCAGAAAAATATCCCCACCAAAAGTTTCATGTGTTAGTGTAGTTATGTTGAAGTTAAGGACCATGCAACAAGAATAAATGCACACAGACATGTGCACAGAATAGCAACAACCGACTGGAAAGAAACACAGGTGCATTGTGCTCAACAGAGAAACACTAGTGCGACTGACTGGTGCTTGAAAGCCAACAGAGAAGTGATGCCTACACAGACAAACAAAACCAAGACAAACTCTACAAAGTGTTCAGCATTTCTTCCAGCAACATGGTTCTCAACTTCAACTGGCCTTGAATGGTCCTCAGCATTTGGTGGCATGAGGGAAACAGTCTTGGCCAGGCATAGGAACACATCAGGCCAGGCTGTCCTTCGTACATAACTTTCTTCAGCTCTTCTAGGATTCCTGTGGAATCAGGCAGTCATTGGCAGAAACTTCTTCAGTTCTTCAAGAATTCCTGTGAAACTGGGAGAGTAGTATACATGGCTTCACTTCTGATCAGAAATGATCATCCTAGCTTCCACAGCCCAGTTTCCATGGTTCCCATGGTACCTTAGTTTTGCTGTGCTGGAGTCTTCTTGGCCGGGTAGCGCGGTCCTGGTACAAAGACATTCTGATTGAAGAGGTTACAGATCTCCAAAGAGACCAGGACAAATGTACCGATGAATTCCAGCAGAGCAAATCCCTGCAAAGACAGTGAGAGAGAAGGGTGACAAAATGAGGCTGTGATGGTGAACACAGTCTGGGTATCAGTATAGAGATGTGTACTTTATCCCACATGATAAGCAGTTACATGTACACTTTTATCAATGATGAAAACATACATACAGCACTGTATAGGTGGAAACAAGCATACACACACACACACAAAACCCCGCTTACTACCACCCCCTACCCCCCCAAAAAATCTTCAAATGGGCACTGCATCCAATTTGTTCACCATGCAACTATTGCAACTTGGGCACAAAGGATCATTGCATTTTCAGTCTCAAATTTGGGCATTCTGTGCCGTTGTTAAGAATGAGTGAATGGAATTTTACAGCCCATCTGCCTTTTTAGGGCCACTGATCACGAAATGACTAGGACTAGTTAGATCAAGTCACGTCACCATTTCTCATGGTATTTGCCTTTCATGAATCTTGTAGGAAGGGGTGGGGGATCTAATCTTACCCCAACCCATGGGAGATCTGTGCTGAAAGAGGAACAGCTGGAAGCATGTTCACAGCACCTGAGTATGGCCCGACAACGTAGTCGCTGCCTGATTGCTGCACTACTTTTCATAAGGCCAAAATTAAACTTGTCTCAAAGTTGCGGTTACGGTAACCCCACTGACCTTATTCTCTTCTGCTGACCTTAAACTTTTTTTTTTGAACAATGCAAAAGAGAGAGAGAGAGAGAAAAAAAATTCACCGATAAAAACAAATTTCGTCCTCACCCATTGTCTGAGTATGAGCCCTCAGGAAACCCACAATTTAAATTTAAAAATGATTTTTAAAGCATTTTCAGCAAAAGTGATATGCTGATTTGTGTTTAATCTGATGGCCTGCTCTATATATTTAAAAACAATTTTAAAAAAAGATACTGACCAAAATTTGGTGGGAGCCATGAAACCATAACCACAATTTTTTTGGGGGGGGCCTGAAATGACTGATATTTGATTTTCAAATAGCACCTAGGCCCACAATCTTACAACCTTGTATAACTGTTCTGTTGAGCATGTCCTTGTTCTTGACTGTTAAAAGTTTCTCCATCATGATGTCAAACAGTATAAGACTGTGATCTCTACAAAAGTGAATGGCAGAATGTAGCCACGAGTTTGAGACACTGAAAGAATGCAGACTCAAATCTTTCAAAAAACAACTGAAGATTTTCTTTCTCCCTCCTGCACTGATTGTTTTGCTTTGAGTACCTCTGATGGGTGAGAGTCCAGTGCTGTGACAGTGTTCATACACATTCACATAAATTCTAACTTGGTCCAGAGTGAAAATCAAAGTATGCATTAGTTTATCTTTTTCTGTATGCATGTTTGTGTATTGTGCAGTATGTGGGAGTGCACCTATCTGTGTTCTTCATCTTCATGAATTTTCATTCCTCCAGCTCACTAAATAAGTACACAAGCACTAATCATTGCATTTGAGTTGTTCTCCCGAGTTCGTGACTGGATGGGGTGCTCTATTAAAGTTTCTTATAACCAGCTATTTTTTTGTTTTAGGCAAAGAAACATTGCATCAGGAGGTTGTACATATGTCCAAGAAACACCATGAGCAGTGGGATTTGATGAAAGTAAAGTTTGTGCATGTTAGAGTAATAAATAATGTAAAATTGCCGTCAAAATGGTGGCCAAAAAGTGGAACGGCTGACCCAACACGCTCCACAAACTATCTGCAGCAAAGTATGCCATTGGTGTTTAAAAATTCTGCTGTGAATCTGTTGTTTAAAGTTTTATTTAGCTTTTCTCAGCAAGAAAACCGCGATGTCACAATAACTGTACGTGAAAATCGACTTCAAAGACAGGGTAACGCACGCTTCATGCGAGGTCACAAGTAGACTTGCTTTTTTCACAAGCCGCTTCCTCCCGAACGCATTCAACACACACCTCTAGGTTTTAAAATCGAAAGTACTGATTCAATAGATCAAACTCATACAGAAAACATTAGCATTTTGTGTGCAATGTTTAAAAAAAATTCTTCTTAAAAAAAGTCACAGATGAAGCGTGCGTTACCTTACAGTGGCCAGTAACAGCATTTCGCCGTCACACATATATCTTGTCCAGTATCTGTTAAGTAACAACTATATCCAGCTCTCATCTTGTCACATGAAAGGTGCTTGCCATTTACTTTAGCGACAGGTATTTGTTTACTCCAAACTCATTTGCATTTCAGAATTACAGGTTCTAAGAAGTCACGGTGTAATGGTGTTACCTTTTGGGCAGGGGTATACTTAATGACACCTATTTAAAAAAGTACTACTGCTGCTGCTTTTTTGGTTACATTCTCTGATACTGTAATGACTAAGCTGTCCAAAAATGACATTAAGAATTTCTAAATTGAATGTTTAAAATTTAGTCCATTTTCCTGGTTTTAGTCACGAACTCGGGAGAACAACTCATTTGCATGACAACAAAAAACCTCTCTCTCTCTCTCTCTCTTTCTCCCTCTCTCTCTTTCTCTCTCTCTCTCTCTCTCTCTCTCTCTCCCTCCCTCCCTCCCTCCCTCCCTCCCTCCCTCCCTCCCTCCCTCCCTCACCCCCCTCGCTCTCTCTCTCTCTCTCTCTCTCTCTCTCTCTCTGTCTCTCTCCCTCTCTGTCTCTCTCCCTCTCTGTCTCTCTCTCTCTCTCTGTCTCTCTCTCTCTGTGTCTCTCTCTCTCTCTCTCTCTCTCACACACACACACACACACACACACACACACACACACACACACACCAGAGTGATTTACAAGAAGTTTCACATTGACAGCAGTAGTGCCAACGGTAAGATGCCAAACCTAACTCGGTGTGTGCAGTTCATCATGAATGCATGCACATGTGTGCATATGGACACCACAAAAACACACATACATTAACACACACACAAACACACACATACACACAAAGAATCACACACACACACACATAAACACACACACACACACACACACACACTAACAAACACCACACACACACACACAGGCACACACACACACACAAACACACACATACATACATACATACACACACACACAATAGACACGTATGCATGCACACTCACACACACACACGCACACACACACATGCACACACACCCACACACACTTGTGCATGCACACACACACAAACACACACACTCACATACATGCACACACCACACACACATGCACACATCACTGGCACACACACACACACACACACACACACACATGCATGCACACACGCATGCACACACACACACACAGGCACACACACACCTTAACACACACACACAGGCACACACACACCCTAACACACACACACACACACACACACACACACACACACACACACACACTCATGCACACAACAGATACATATACATGCACACTCATACACACACACACATGCACGCACACACATGCACACACCAAGCATGCACGCACATACACACACATGCACACACATGCATGCATGCATGCACACACACGCGTGCACACACACACGCGTGCACACACACACAAGCGCACACACACACACACATGCGCACACACACTCATGCACACAACAGATACATATACATGCACACTCACTTACACACACACGCACACATGCACGCATACACCACACACACATGCACACACCCAGCACGCATACACACATACACACGCACATGCACACACACAAGCAAACATGCAAGCACACGTACATACAATCACACACGCACACTAATGCACACAACAGCTATGTATACAGGCACATTCACTCGCACACACACAAGCACACACACACACACACACACAGAGGCAGGCATGCGCACACACGCGCACACACACACACACACACACACACACACACACACACACTTGTGCACACACACTTGTGCACACACACACACACACACACTTGTGTGCACATACACACACGTGTGCAGGGATGAAAACAGCAAATGGAAAAAAAAGAGGAAAAAAAAAAGGAAACTTGGCCGGGGTCCAGGGGCCGCCTAGGCCCCGGTGGGGTGCAGGGGCAACGCCCCCCGCCGAAATTTTAAAATGCTATTTATAAGTGCTGAGAGGCATTTCCTAGCAATTCAAGTACAAATTCAGACAACAAGAGCAAATGTCAAAATCTGCTTATGAAAGGTGCTGAAAACTATAATTTATATTCTAAATTTTCAGACATTACTTCCTACATTAAACAAGAAGGGCAAAGCCCATACGACTCACATGCTTGACCTTGACCTTTACTTGACCTTTACATGACCTTGACCTACGTGTGACATTCAAGGTCAAGGTCAAACAACTAAACCTAGCAATGACGTCATACACTAAGAACTGCTTTACACATTTTTCCTACCAAAATACATGTGACCTTGACCCAAGGTCAAGGTCATCCAAGGTCATGCAATACAAAGCTGTTAATTCAAGACATAGGAAGCACAATGGTGCTTATTGGCACTTTCTACCATGAGATATGGTCACTTTTAGTGGTTCACTACCCCATTTTGGTCACATTTTAAAAGGGTCAAAGTGACCTTGACCTTGATGATATGTGAACAAATGTGTCTCATGATGAAAGTATAACATGTGCCCCACATAATTATTAAGTTTGAAACAGTTATCTTCCATAGTTCAGGGTCAAGGTCACTTCAAAATATGTATACAATCAAACTTTGAAGAGTTCCTGTGACCTTGACCTTGAAGCAAGGTCAAGTCACTGTGTACGTTTTTGTAGGCCTTGTCATCCTACACATTCATGCCAAATTGGGTGTTGATAGACTTAATAGTCTCCGAGAAAAATCCAACGTTAAAGTTTTTTACGGATTAAAGGACGCCCTGACGCCCGGTCTGCCCAGACACCAGGACGGACGCCTGGACGCCCGGACGGACAACACGGGTGACCTAGTATGAAAGTATAACATGTGTACTACAATGTTATGAAGTTTGGAAAAGTTATCTTTCATAGTTCAGGGTCAAGGTCACTTCAAAATATGTATTCAATCCAACTTTAAAGAGCTCCTGTGACCTTGACCTTGAAACAAGGTCAATCAAACTGGTATCAAAAGATAGGGATTACTTTGCCCTATACACCATATATAGGTCAGGTATCCAATCTCAAAAACTTCAGAGAAAATTGGGAAAATGTGAAAAATGGCTGTTTTTTAGACAACATTTACGGCCCCTGCGACCTTGACCTTGAAGCAAGGTCAAGTCACTATGTATGTTTTTTGAGGCCTTGTCATCATACACCATCATGCCAAATTGGGTGTTGATAGACTTAATAGTCTCCGAGAAAAATCCAACGTTAAAGTTTTTCACGGACGCCCGGACGCCCGGACGCCCGGACGGACGACACGGGTGAGTACATAGACTCACTTTTGCTTCGCATGTGAGTCAAAAATCAGCTGTCTGAATATTGATTATATAAAAAAATCCCTTGTGAAAAGTGCACCAGGAAGTTTTTTCAACAACTAGTACAGTACAAACACTTGTCAACATCATGCCAAAAATTTGAAGTTGTGTTACCTCCGCATCATTTATTCATATCACTCCTGAAACTAGACATCTCACAAAGTCTACAACAAGTCCACTGTAGATCTCGATGACACCAGCAATGCCACTGTGAGATGTTCGCCCACGCTTGTGCCAGCTTCCATCGAACGAAACTGCAATATCTAGACGTCCTTCTGGAGTTGGCTGACTAATTTTCAACTGCAAGTACATCAGTCGAACCTGTTCAGCTGCCTCCTGAAGCCGATGAACTCCTGAATGCAGCGTCTTCTGGTAGAGCTGCCATGTCTTCAGATGCATGGGTGGGGGCATGTTCATGAGAGCGAAAAATCGTCTCAGTTGGGTGAACCCAATCCCAATGGAGGTGGCAGCAACGACGAGACGACGGTTGATGTCATAGCCATTGTGCAGAGTACCTGTCTTTGGTGAGGTCCTGACCGCCGTAATGGTGTTCCCACATGCTGAGCAGAACACTTTCAGCTTGCTCGCTGATCCAAACATCGCCGACTGATTTTTGGTCACTGTTAACGGCAGCTGGTCACAATCTCGGCAGCGGAACACGGAGACGAGCTTGTTCATCATGCTCATGCTGACGATCACGTTCTCGTCATCACCTACTGGCTCTCTTGTCTCGCTCTCGAAATGACAAAGTTTCTTGGCACTGGTAGGGACAGATTCTGACGATGAGGAGGCGATTGCTTTCGCAACATCAGCTGCGCCAGAAGCAGATTCGATAAACGTGAGTGCGGAGGTTGCCGAATCACTACTAGCGAGAGGTGCATCTTCGGTCGAAGTAGAACTAGAAGCAAGCGCTGTCGATTCTCGAGCTCCGGAGTCAGGACATAAGTCGGTTCCCACTCCATGTCTTCGTTTCTGAGCGGACGATGAGGAGGCGAGCAACCTCGAAACAGCTGCGCCAGACGTAGTTTTGATAGACTCAAGTCAAGAGTGGTAGCTGCTGAATCGCCGCTCGCACGTGGTGCGGTGTCGATCGAAACAGAAGCGATCACTGTCGAATTCTCCGCTCCGGAGGCTGTTGACAAGTCTACCGTTGTCTTCCTTTTTTTCTTCGGCTTTTTCCCAAATTTATGCAGCGTAGCAAACTTCTTTGCATCCCTCCTCGGCATTCTTGCACTTGGTTGATTGATACTAAAGACGCCGTGCGTTCCTTATGTCGAAAAGAGCCGAAGCTAGCTTCGGCTGTTTCCGTTCATCAATTTGGCCATGATCATGCGATGCGCACGGGTTAAGCGATCAATCAGAGCAAAGGATAGACAGAGGCTTCTCTTTTGAAGCGTTTCATTGGTTCAGACTAGTTTCCGATTTCTGCTTCGTGTGCTTTTAAGCAGATTTGCACGATTGGCCGAGGCATTAAAATGGCTACCCATCAGCCGGTGCGGTTCAACCTAAACACCCCCCACCCCCCCACCCCCTAAAAAATTTCTCAACGGATTTACACGAATCTCGAGAGTGACCAAATTGGTCATCAAATCCGAGGAAATCCTCGGATCCGCGGAAAATTTTCATCCCTGGACACACAGTCACTGACCAGTAGGAAGTAGACCAGGAAGGCAGGGTTGATGGAAGGCAGGCAGATGGAGATGCCAGTGACCACCGCCATGATGACAGGACCCAGGTGGAAGACTGGGAATGTGCTGTCCATCACATGCGCCATCTGCAGAAGATACAGCCACACACACAATGTACAACCACTTGCATTTTTTGGATTTAAAATAAAATCTGTTTTGATGCAATGGCTACAGATCTAAACTTGTCTCACAAACAAAAAAGGAAGCCACTCAATTGTAGCTTTCGATCCTGATCCGAGGATCTTCCTCAGCAAACTGAAGGCTGGAGAGAACTGGGTTCAGTCTCACACTCCCGTGAGTAAACTCACGCAGTGTGACTGAACGAGCGAAGAGTAGATCGCTAGTAGTTGGTGATAACTGATATTCTGAGGTGAGCGCTAAACCAGAAATGGCTGTTTTGATGTGTGTGTGTGTGTGTGTGTGCGTGTGTGTGTGTGTGTGTGTGTGTGTGTGTGTGTGTGTGTGTTTGTGCATGCCTGCGTGCATGCTTCCATGCACTCTTGCTGCATACAGCAAAGAGGACCTACAGGAGTTGGCCGACAGCCTGACCTCAGCAGCATGCACGTTCGGTCTCACCATCAGCCTGCAAAAACAGTGGTAATGCTCCAACCAGCACCTGGCCAAGACGCCCCAGCACCAGTCATCAAGATCAATGCCTCAGGGTTGCAGGCTGTGGAAGCCTTCATATAACTGAGCAGCTGCCTAACATCTGCTTGCAACATGGACAGAGAAGTTTCCAACAGGCTTGCAAAGGCAGGGGCATCCTTTGTATGGCTTTGGAGTTAAGCATGGAGCCAGAGGTCTCACCATCCCAACTAAGATTGGTGTCTATGAGGCCATTGTCCTGACAGCTTTGCTCTTCGGCTGTGAAACTTGGACACTATACTGCAGGCAAATCGGGATACTCGATCAATTCCATCTGCAATGCCTCAGCAAAATAATGAAGATATCCTGGGAAGACAGGGGAGTTCTTCAGCTGGCCCAAGTTTGGGACATAGAAGCCCTCATCTTGAAGGCCCAGCTGTGCTGGATTGGCCATGTCTTGAGGATGGGTGATGGACACCCCTCCAAAATAATAATCCTCCCTGGGCTGGCTATAGGTAACGCTCAAGGCTTGTGGCATCAAAGCCAGCGGATGGATGGATGGTGTTTTTTACGGCCTATCAGCCTTTGAAGGCTATGTAAGGCCAATAAGCACGAAAATCACTAGAACAGTTCAGAGTAAACGCAAATCAAGTCACAGTGTCCCTAGTTATTTGCCTCTTACAAATCGTGTAGGGAGATGCAGTGGGTCAATTCTTACCCCGAACCCACAGGGGGACAAAACCAGCGGCTGGATGTCTCTGGGTGGAGATCGTAGTGCCTGGCGCTTGGCCATTTCCTGGGGTGTCACAATCTATGAGGAGAGGTGACTGTGCTGAGTATGGACCAGAAATGCGCTGCCCAAAGAGAGAGGAGGATGGCTACTGCTGCTGTTGTACCTTGCCCAGTCGGTGATCGCATCTGTGCTTCACAGTTCAGGCTGCAATGGCATCTTTGGGGCCACTGACGTCTTCGTCACCCGCAAGGGACATCCCAGAAGCTTGCACGCATGGGTTGGCTTTGATCTGCCAGGGTGGTTTAAATGCACAGTTGGATCTGAAAGATCTGATCCTGTCCCGATGCTCCTGGTAGCTTCTGTGACTGCTTGAGGCCAGCCCTGGCCGAGTTACAGCAGGCCCCAAAAGCCCAGCAGCCATGGGTTCCAGCTGATGAAGGGAATACTAGATAGTTCAGGCCATATGTAACACTTGACATACTGCATGTCCCTTCACACTTTCTAAAAGACTACTAACCTGGCAAATAAAAAAAGAAGTTTTACCTATCAGCCTTTGTAGGCACTGGAAGGCCATTGACGATGATAATCACTAGGACTGGTCAGAGGATGAGCAAGTCAAGTCTCAAGTTTCCAAGCTAATTGTCTTGGACGCACCACCCCTGAACCTTGCAAGAGGGCGCAGTTGGTCTATTCTTAACCCTACTCACAGGGGCTGACCTGGCAGCTACAGTCAGGTCTCTTGTCATATTTCAACTAATCTCCAGTGATTTGGGTTCAATGGCCTCCTCATATACGATACTAGACAGCACTCAGAGAGTGCCAACTTCCACCAAATGAGCTGAACATCGCGTGGTGACCAGAGCAGACAACATTCAAACCCACTCGCTCTCTCGATCTCGCTCGCGTGAGGCTAGGGAGAAGCTAAACATATGTCACCTTGCGGCTACAGCGCTGCCCTGGGCTGACAGCCTAGAGGATAACATTTATGTTCATGGCTGCAATTCCAAGTTGAGACAACAGATGACCCCCAAAATGTCATAGATTGTTCCTTGGGTGAAACCCTGACCTTGCACCAAAGTCCATCAGAATCCATTGTGAACTTTTGGAGGTATTTTGTCTCATTACTAACAAACAAACTGACTAACTAAAAAACATAACCTCCGTGGCAGAGGTAACAAAGACTTACATGCAATGCAAAGCTTCATTCTTCACTGTGTCCATCCCTCCCTCCCTCCCTTCATCCCTCCCTCCCTTCATCCATCCACTCATCCATGCATACTTCCATCCATCTTCCAACCCTCCCTCAATGCCTCAATGCATGCACCCGTCTGTCCTCTGCAGGATTCTCTTGGATACAAGGAACATCAACGAGGAGCTGAGGACCCCAGACAGGACAGGAGCAGACACTCACCACAAGCTTGAGGACAAGCAGGGCCGACACTGTGCAGTACACCAGGATGTAGAGGCAGGGCTGTTCCAGGTAGATCTGCGGAGCAAAGCCACGCACCAGGTACACAGTCACCATCAGCTGCAGCACTGCAAGTCCTGGGCTCAGCGACTCCCAGCCCTGAAAGCACAGGACTGTTTGCAAACTGCGCTGTAGCAGCATGCCTCTTTCTTCTTTTTGTGTGATCTTCAACAAGCACTGAGGGAGGGAGAGAGGTGAGGAGGGTGGGGTGGATGAGTGGGATGGATGAATGGGTGGATGAGTGGGTGGATGAGGGGGTGGGGGTGGGGTGAACAGTGCAGGAAGGGGGTTGTCAAGATCACTATTTCCCCTCAAACCTGTAGATAAGTCCACTATTTATAGACATGTTTCTAAAAGTTTAAAATTTTAACGAGTTTCTATTTGTACATACTCCTTTAAAACACTCATTCTATCTTTTATATGCGGGTCAAGAAAAATTCCTTTCAAAGGCAGTCAATAAAGTAACTGCCTCTGCAAACAGCTGGGCAACATGATCCACTCTTGAAGCACTACTAAGGGGAGAAAAGTTGTGGTTACTGTAACCTGACTAACTTTATTCTTTTCTGCTAACCCTAAATTTCATTTTTCGATTTGAAAGAGAGAGAGAGAACAAAAAAGGGAAACAAACTGCATGTTTTCCCATCTTCCCTGTGAGTACTATTTCAGTAAAATAGGTTTTTCATCAAATGAGACACACACACACACACATGCGCACAGTCTCAATCTGGTCTCCTTAAAAAACAAGTTACAAAAGCAAAAAAATAATTCAAGCTTCCCTAACTACCCCCACCCCCTATTTTTTGCCTTGTTACCTTTACCACAATTTGTTTGTCTTTTTTTGTCTAATATGTGGAGATTTTTCTTGGCTTTCGTTTACAGGGTTGGTGACCAATTAGTTACTGCAAGTCAATTGGGCTCTATTTTCAAAGGTGGATCAAATTCCACATTGGGATCGGATGGATGGATGGATGGATGGATGAATGGATGGATGGATGGATGGAAGTATGAATGGAGTTTAATGGCCTATCAGCCTTTGTAGGCTATGTAAGGTCATTATGTACAAAAATCACTAGAATAGTTTAGAGGAAATGCAAATCAAGGCACGGTGTCCCTAGTTATTTGCCTCTTACGAATCGCGTAGGGAGGGGCGGAGGGTCTATTCTGACCCCAAACCTACTGGGGAGCCAGTGGGATCTGAAAGATGTGTTCCAGTGCCAGTGCCCCCTGTCGCAACAAAAAATGTGTGTCTAAACATAGAGTGTTCATCGATAAATGAATAGATCTGGAAAACCCTACAAGTGACATTCGACCTACACAGTGTGTTCGTCGATATACAAATAGAACGCTTCTTGTCATTTCCATCGACTGGGAATTTTCAATCTGTCTGTAGATCAACATTCCTTCTGTGTTTGGACACACGCTTTTTGTAACAAAAATCATCCCCTGTATTAATAGATATCGGGAAAATCATTTGTTGATATGAATAGACCTGGGAAACATCTGTGATCTAACTGTAGAAAGGGGCAAACTAACAGTCCAATCAGCATGGCGCAACAAACTTTTGGCATGAAAATGACATCAGATCTATTAATATCATTCAATGAAAATATCAACAAACACTCTATATAGACACGTTTTTTGTTGCTACATCCTCTGTGACCTGCCTGGCTGCTGGGAGTCACCCTGCCTAGGCCACCAGAGCCGACTGCAAAATCTGAACTGCCAAGAGTTTCAACCCAGCATCTCTGACTGGATACTTCACTTCTAGACAGTTGGGCATCATGATCACCACTTTAAAAGTGCTGCAGTCATCATCATCATCATCATCATCATCATCATCATCATCATCATCATCATCATCATCAATCATCATCATTGTTATCATCATCATAATTATTGGAATCATCCTCCTTTTCCTCCTCCATATCATCATTCATTGCTGTAAACACAGTATTGTCACCATCATCATCATTCTAATCACTGTCGCTAATGCTGATGAATTTTGAATGGCAATTTGAAATATGAACGGAAAAAAAGGCATCACCATAAATTCTTTTGCACTACTGAATTTGTCTTCCATACAGTGTGTTATCTCCCTTTTCATACATGATTAGCATGTTAATTTCTTACTAAAGATGAATACGCTATCACTGTATTGTACTGTATAGTTTTTTAGGTTGCATTATATTGAATGTGCACTGTATTATATTGGCACTGTATTGCATAATATTGTATTATGTCATAAGCAGGTCAAGTTGCCCTTACCTGCACACAGCCTTTGCGCATGCCCGAAGCGTGGTGCAAGATTGTCCACATGTTGTTGGCGATCAGGAAGTAGGCCATCATCATCGTTCCCGACACCAGCAGGTGGCGCACTTGCACACTCAGTCCCCAACACTGCAGCTGTGCACAGACAAAAATCAACATGTCATCATTCGGCAACAACAACAACAAAAAGTTGTGCTTGCAGTAACCCAACCTACCCTATTTTGTTTTCTGCCAACCCTAAACCTTTCTCTTTTTTATGATGAAAAAAAGAAGAAACAAGAAGGGCAAAGCCCATATGACTCACATGCTTGACCTTGACCTTTATATGACCTTGACCTTCAGGTGACCTTCAAGGTCAAGGTCAAACAACTAAACCTACCAATGACATCATACACAAAGAAATGCTTTACACATTTTTCCTACCAAAATACTTGTGACCTTGACCCAAGGTCAAGGTCATCCAAGGTCATGCAACACAAAGCTGTTAATTCAAGACATAGGAAGCACAATGGTGCTTATTGGCACTTTCTACCATGAGATATAGTCACTTTTAGTGGTTCACTACCCCATTTTGGTCACATTTCATAAGGGTCAAAGTGACCTTGACCTTGATGATATGTGACCAAATGTGTCTCATGATGAAAGTATAACATGTGCCCCACATAATTATTAAGTTTGAAACAGTTATCTTCCATAGTTCAGGGTCAAGGTCACTTCAAAATATGTATACAATCCAACTTTGAAGAGCTCCTGTGACCTTGACCTTGAAGCAAGGTCAACCAAACTGGTATCAAAAGATAGGGCTTGCTTTGACCTATATATCACTTGTAGCTGAGGTCGCCATTCTCAATAACGTGGGAGAAAATTGGGAAAATGTGAAAAATGACTGTTTTTGAGACCACATTTATGGCTCCTGTGACCTTGACCTTGAAGCAAGGTCAAGTCACTATGTATATTTTTTGAGGCCTTGTCATCATACACCATCATGCCACATTTGGTGTTGATAGACTTAATAGTCTCCGAGAAAAATCCAACGTTTAAGTTTTTTACGGACGGACGGACGCCCGCCCGGACGGACGGACGGACGGACGCCCGGACGGACGGACGACACGGCTCAGTACATAGACTCACTTTTGCTTCGCATGTGAGTAAAAAAAAAGGGGGATTGATGGTAAACGACAAACTGCCTGATGTCCCATCTTCCCAGCCTCATGAGCACTCAAGGAATTCATTATTTTCAGCAAAAGAGACATTTTGATTCATGTTCAATCTGGCCTTTTCTATTAAATAAAAAAAATGTCAACTAAGTTCAGGCCGACCTACCAACACTACTTTTTTTTAAAAACATGTTATCTTAACCACACCTTTATTCTTTCATTTGCCTTATCATCATGAAATTTTCCTCGGTGGTTTGTACTGCAGTATGATCTTCACCCTTACTGTGGTAGTCACAGCATATATGTACTCTAGAAGCATTCTAGTTCACTAGAGACTTCGCCTACCGGCGATAGTGTCTCTAGCACAGTTGACATCACATGATGGAAGGATTTCGCCTGAAAAATTCAAATGAGGGTCACACAAGAGGCTTGTGGGATAGCCGATCTGCTCCCTGACATACACCGATAAAGTAGTTCTAAGACTATTTTGCACAAAACTCATAACTTACTCTTGTTGAGGCAATAAATAAGCTTTTATTCGATAAAATAACATGTTTGTGTTGAAAGGGAAACAAGTTTTGACATCTGAATGATTTCTGTAAAAAGTGGAGGAAAAAATAGTATCATTACGAACTATTTTTGGCACAATGCTGTAATTGCGAAAGGTCGAGTCTATTACGCATTCATTGCGAACTGTACCAGAGTCACTTCTGACTCGGGTTCACAGAATGCACTAGAAGTTAGAGTGGGCCTAGCCTGGAGGTCATGGCAAGTGAAGTGAGCTTGAGAGCATGCCAAGCTCATTAATTTTGCTGTCTAATAATAACCCAAAGTTTTCTTTTTCTCTCAAAAACATCAACAGAGATTTGGACTATGTTCATTTGAGAGTACATGTACTACTGGTATAGGTTTTCCTGTACATGTATTTTGCTAGATAGTTACAAAGGTCTTCACCAAAGGGAAAGATAAGCATCTTGTCCTTGAATGTTTTTTTTTCTCCTTAAGTTGTGATGATTATCACGTTTTATTTTGGTCAGATAAATGAGAATTTGTTTTGGGAACTTTTACCCCAAGTCGTCCCTGCACAGCGCCCAATATCTGGTTTTACTCCTCACTAGGAAAGGCAATGTGGGCTTAGGGAGAAAAAAAAGGTTTACCCAACCAATCCCTTTTTTCATGCCAATCCTTACCTTTTTTCCAAGCAAATTTTTTATTTATTTTTATTATATATATATATATATATATATATTTTTTTTTTTTTTTGGGGGGGGGCGATATCATCGTTGGTAGACAATGAACTGTGTGCTGTTCCATTTTCCCTGCCCTATGAGCACTCAGGGAATCCAGTTTTAAAGTTTTTATTTTTTTAAAGTGTTTTCAGTGAAAGGTTGGTTTATGTTCAATCTAGCCTCTTTTTATTAAAAACAAAAGAAAAAGAGGTTCAGGCCAACCTACTGACCTCATTTTTATGGGCCATGCTATCTTAATTAACCACAATTATTTGGATTTTTTTAACCTAAGCACCTTGCCCAAGGATGCAATAGGGCTCCATGCTGAATAAAGCACTGCACCTGCGGGTCGCATGGCGAGTCATGACCACTGGTCTAAATCCCTGACTGATGGCGCAAACAGCCCCAATTATGATACCAGGGTAAGGAATACTGATGTGATATTGTCCCCATAATATCATGTCCCTAGTAGCCTCCTTGGCTACTACATACTCCACCCACCCATCCCCCACCCTTCTGAAAACTAAATTTTGGTCATGGCCACGCTGATAAAATTATTCGAACCTTTTTTGTGTGTGTTTCTTTTAAATAGACAAAATATAACAGCACATGTGAACAGTTGATGTCTGAAGCATGCACTTTGAAGAGCAAAATGAGTACAGATGTTCCAGACAAATTCCCATAAGTGTAACACTGCCGGAGCTGCTCAATGTCCCCCTTCATCAGCTGCAACCTGCGGCTGCTGGGCTTTCAGGGTCTGCTCCAGTAGCTCAGTCAGTTAGTTGAACTTATTATTATTGTATTTATTTACTCTATTTATGTATTTATTTTTATTTTTTGAATTTACTTAGTTATCTATTTTTTATTTATTTATGTAGTATTCATCATTATCTATTATTTACTTATTCATTCATCCACACACACATATATATATATATATATATATATATTTCCATTCATTTATTATTCTTTCATTTATTATTTTATTGTACAAGATACTCCACCTGAAATGCTGCGAGGAAGGTTGGGACTGTCAGGTGCTCCCAGTCAAAGTGGGGTGTAGAGGCGTCATAGCGCACTCTACAACCTGGTTTTTGATGCACTAGGGTAGCAAGCCCTCACGCTCCAAAAGGGTATTGGGCAACTCCAGCAGACAACCGAGGCAGGGTCCTTGTGGATCTGACACAAGATTCAATGCCCTAGAGGGCCTTAAGTTCTGCCCCAAACCGATACTCCCCGGTGGCGTTTGCTGCTTGAGGCCGCCCCTGTCCGAGCTACTGGAGCAGGCCCCGAAAGCTCCATGGACATGGGCTCCAGCTGAGGAGGGGGGTGTCGTGCAGCAGCTGCCGTATGTGTTTTGAGTTAGTTATTATTTAATTTTACTTAAGTATTTCAATCATTATTATTTCATTCTAATTTTTTTTTCTTCTAAATTCTATTCATTTTATTTTTGCATTCATTCATTTATTATTAATTTATTTTTTCATTTATTTGCAAGGATTGTTTCTCATATTCAGATGGTTAGGCCCGATTTTGTGACGTTTAAAAAATCCTGATTCCTCCAACAAATCTGCCTCCTTCCCTACTGATAAATTTCCCAGAGCAGATTACTTCCCATTCAACGAGCAGTTTGACCAGTTTGGTTTTTCAGCATGCATGAGGAATACATCTGGTATAGATTCTCTTCCAAACAGATCCCAGCCCACTATGTAGAGACATGCAAACTACAAAGCTTGCACTGAACTGAACATTTCTGGCTAGTTGCATGCAAGCATATTCAACATGTCACCCCCTGAAACAGTAACACTGACAGTTCGGGGACAGCTATCACATTTACTGGCCCCCATGAAAGCACATGCTTTTATCTCTCTATTTTTTTTTTGCCTTTATCCTGTGGATGCCCCATTGACCGAGGAGAATATTCCACAATCCGTGAGTGCACTTTGGCACGATTTCCCTGGTGTTTTTACTCCTGGGTGGGGAGAAGCAATGCGAGTTAAGAATCTTGCTCAAGGATGCAACTCTGGGAACCGCGCAGCTTCGAGCGCCGTACCCACTGGCCCCGCAGAGCTCTTGTGCCTGACAAAGACTTGAGTAAACTAGAGAGCACTCACAGTGCAAATCTCCACTGAGGATGGACAGATGGATGAAGTTTTACAGTCAATCAGCCTTAGCAGACTATATAAGGCAATTGAGCATGAAAATCATTAGATCAGTTTAGAGTAAGTATATATCGTCACGATGTCCATAGTTATTGATTGTGTCGGAAAATGGGGTGGGTCTATTCTAACCCCCAACAGGCTCCACCGTGGAAGCCATAACACAATGCGGCATAACTGAGGCTGTGTGTTCTGCTTACTAGATCTAGGGCTCGGGGTTCATGAAGGCATACCTGCGATGCGGCCTGTATAATTTAAACTTTGTCCTGCTCAACTCAAATTTTTTTTAACGCTTTACAGCGGCTGAACAGACAGCTGGCCTTTCATGGCCTGTACAATTCAGGCAGCATGTTCTGCTAGCCAGGTCTGATGTTACAACGTGAAGTGAATTTTAGCACTGAACCTGCTCTCAGACTCAGAGAGTGGAACTCTAAAGTAGGATTTCAGTTATGTCACTGGGCTGGACTATGGCCAAGGTGATAAAATGTCTCTTTGTGGCTGTAAGTCCAAAACAAGACAACAGATGACCTCCAAAATGTCACGGATTGTCCCTTGGGTAAAACCCTGACCTTGCAGCAAATTTGATCAGAATCTCTTGTGAACTTTTCAAGTCATTTTGCTGAATAAACTCACAAATTTCCTTGGCAAATGTAGAAATGTGGGCCTCTTATCCATCTTGTATTCCATTTTCTCCATTTGAATCTGTCTTTGTTTTAATAAGACCCATATCTTTACCTTGTGTTGGTAGTTCTATCTAACAACAATGACATATTTCATTACATCTGCCACACAGACCTTGTCTTTAGAGGACAAACCATGGTATGTATCATGCAAAGGTTGTTAACAGCTCATTTCAAGCAAGATACAACAGCTGATGGATGCATTTTGCTACAAGCATTAATATTTTTATGAGTTTGACATCCATTACTGCCATCATTGAATACGTTAGCAATGCTGGTGCTGAGTTGCAAAAGTCCTGTGGGATTTTGGCAAAACATGCGGTGTACTGTAACATTCATGTGGGTGCACCAATTAATATTCAGAGCTGTGTGTCAGATCTGCTGATTTTAGCATGTGTGAATGACTCCATGAATCATGGCAAAAAATGCCATCCTGCAAACTGTGTTTGTTAATGTAAAAGATCGGGGGAAAACCCATGGCCAATTTCTCTGTTCATGTCAACAAACGCTTTTTTCAGTACACATATTTTCTATTGCTATAATTATGATGAGGTTTGTGATGCAAAACTTGTTTACTGATATAAATAAATCAGGGAAAATCCCCAGGCAGTTTAGACAGTTTATACTGACTTCTATTTATCTCAACAAATGCTTTTAGCAGGCCAAAAATCTTGTAGTGACAAGGAGCACCAAATAAACAAGGCATTTCACTGCTCAGTTGCAGCAGAACCTAATTCAGTGAAGATTTCTCACTTCACAACCTATACAAGTGTGTTGCCATAGAGTATTCACCAACACAATAGTCTTCTTCGCATCTCAAGCAGGTGTAGATAACATAGCTAGGACAGACAAGACAGGACATGACAAGACATGGCAGGGCAGGGCAGGGCAGGGCAGGGCAGGACGGACAAGTGTACTTTATAGTTTATTGTCCTGCAAATGAGGACATTTCTTGAGCGCTCAAAAAATATACAAAACCAGAAAATGACCCCATGGGAATGTACATGTAAATTACAAAAAGTACAAGCATATATCTTGGGTGTAAAATCCATCAAGATATAAGTAGTATCCATCATGTGTTCTTCAGAGCACATACTTCCTCACTACTTGCCTGTCCCCTTACCCTCCCACCTGCAACCCCACCCCAGCATCATCCCACCTCAGCTGTCACTCACACTCAATCTCCTCCCATCCCACATTCTCCCGGAACACTCACACGGAATCATCTAATCCCATGCTTACCATCTTCTTCTTCAGACCTCTGGTATTCTGTTCTCCATAAAATATCTTCATGACCTGCTGTAGTTCCAAAGTCCCTAGAAAAGCTCTTTGGCTGCTTGAGACTGCATAGGCTGAGCTACTAGAGTAGATCCCATAAGCCCAGCCGCATGGGCTGTCAAACTGGTGAAGGGCGCATCCAGCAGCTTAAGTTACATGTCAGTGTTTCACATAACTCATTTCATATAGGGTTTTGGGACCCTCTGCAGCAACATACAACGGGTCCCCATGGGTCTACAAGAGGTCCTTAAGTCACCAAAAACTGAAGGATGGAAAACATCTGGGTTTATTTAAATATCTTGACAATGCCACACTTGCTGCAATCCTGTCGTAAATCTGTCTGTGCATGTAATTACGAGTGTGTGTGAATGATTATACTTGAACATCTATGATGCACCCACCCCTCTGTGTGACTGCATTAGCGTTAATTCAATGTCTACGACGTGCCAAAGCAAAACAAAAGTATTTACAGGAACTTTCTTTCCATTTTGTCTAATGTACAAAGGAAAACGTGTCTGCCATTGCTGATGGCGACTTTTGTGTATGTGTATCTGTGCATCAAAAACTGAAGAAAAACATGTCTGCCATTGCTGATAGCAATGTCTGAAATCTGCGCATGTGCATCGGGGATTACTTCCTGTTGAAACACTGTCTTTGTGCTTATATCCCCTTGAATCAATGCTGAGATCGTATTCAAACAATCCATAAACCAAGTTGTAGCACTGAAATGTAAGCATCCAGTTACAGAAATTTAGTGCATACATGCAACCCACACCTGGTGTGTGGTACATAATTTTCTAGGGGCATGTTCGAGTCTCTCTTCGAAGGCCTGCGCATAGCTACATTTCACCAGTGACGCAAGGAGTAATTTTCCAGGGGCTTGTTCAAGTCTCTCTTCAAAGGCCTGCCCATGGCCATATTTCATCAATGACATGAAGAGTAATTTTCCAGGGGCATGTTTAAGTCTCTCTTCAAAGGCCTGCCCATGGCTATATTTCACCAATGACACAAAGAGTAATTTTCCAGGGGCATGTTCAAGTCTCTTTTCAAAGGCCTGCGCAAAGCTGCATTTCTCCTACAGTGTTGTTCAGGTTTTGCAGTGGAGTTGTTTAAGGTTGAGTGTCAACTATGGTGCACCTTTGGAGCTGAAGCCAAGTCAGGGTGTCAGGGATGCACAACTGTGCTCAACGTGAAACACTGCACGTTAATGCTTGGTCCAAAGTCCCTTCCTTACCTGGGTGGTCCAGAGATTCTTGCCGAAGGCTGCGGTCAAGAGGAGAGTGACCATGGTGCTGAACTGAGCTTCAGTCACATCAAACCTGCAACAATGGACATCCACCAAGTCAGCCAGGGTCAGCATGGGTATCATCAAGCATAAAGCAATACTTCTACTATGGCAGAAGTTTCTTCTACTTAAAAGTTAAATAGTGTTATCTGGAACAAGCTCCATCTCTCTCTCTCTCTCTCTCTCTCTCTCTCTCTCTCTCTCTCTCTCTCTCTCTCTCTCTCTCTCTCTCTCTCTCTATCTTTTTTAATGACGGAACCACAGCAGTAGAGTTGAAGAGGATGCGAGTTTCAACAGATGAGGGTCATAAAGAAGTCATAGCCAGGAAGAATGAAATTAGGGGTCAAGCAGGGTCAATACAATGAAGCCATATATTTCGATTTGAAAGAATCTTAAGAAAAGGGTTAAGAATAAAATCACACGTGGAATAATGAATGTCTGCATCCAGTCCTCCCAAACTGATTGAGTCTGATACTTCAATTAAATTGAGAGACAGATGGACTTGTGATGACGGGTTCATTTAAACAATTTCAAGATTTTACGATTCAGAGAACGGATGTGTCACTGCTTGCACTTTGTAAATTTCAGGATTCAAAATCCACTGATGAATGGTTGTTTTTAAGTCTAAGAGAAGACAGTGTAATCTTTTTAGTGCAAAAAAAGCATTTAACTGCAAAAAAACCCTATATTGCCTTCATTTTGATTTTGCCTTGCTTGGGTGTGTAGTCTCACTTAGAGTGGCACACTCTCATCTTCATATACAACACCATTCATTGGCCACTGAGGTCATTCTTTTGAGCTGGAAGCCAATGAAGTTGCCCAATTCTCTGTAAACTGTGATTGCTAACAGAGTATTTACCTGCACACCTAACTAGCTGTATTTTTATTTTAAAAATCTTTTTCAAGCCTGTTTTCAATATATATATTTAAAAACGCATACATTCTAGCACCACTTTGAAGGGAATTCATAGCATTTTGTCACTAAACAGTAACCAGAAAAATGTTGCAGGTACTTACTGGATTGACCCAGTTTTGGAGGACTGGTCAGTCATCCTTTCATGCCTGTTTGTGGCCACTTCATGGTCAGGTTTGGGTTGGGTTGTTTTTTTTTCTCCTTCAGACTTTATATTTTATACAAATGCACACATGGTAAGCTATCTGCCACAATTTGGTGCTCAATCCCAGTGTAAAGCACTACATATAGGATAAGGGGAATAAAGGGAATAATAAAGAGAGAGAGGGGAGGCAGAAATATGACAGGTGTAATATTCTTCTGAGCCATCAATTGTCTTCAACAAGGTGAGACCATCATGTAGGCTTTTAGATCTTTAAGAAATAGTGCCATTTTCGCTTAAAAGTTATCTGAAGTCTGGCTGGTTTGTGAACAAAGTTTTTCAATAAGTATAGTTTGATGTATGAATTGTATCAATTCCGGCATGTTTAGTTTTTTTTCTTTCGCTGCCTACAGAGTACAGTAGTAAATGTGTCTTTTTGTCAGTGTTAATACATATACTAGCGGAAAAAAGTTAGGGACGGCTCACATACGCAACCACAGCAAAGAAACGAGTGAACATATCGCAATGTAATTGGTACATGTTTACTTCATTCACCTGTCAACAATACTGCAATATTTGGGTTCATTGCATTGAGTCGATTCGGATATACAGGTCCTCATACGGTTAAGGGGTCAAAATGAAAAAAAGCTAGGCTTTCATGAGTTCAATAATGAGTGTGTCCGCCGTGTTTGTGCTGCAGTTCTTCACACCTCGGCCGCATAAAATTCATCAACTTGGTAATAAAGGCCTGTGGAATGGCTTGCCACTCCGGTTGGAGCAGCTGATGCAGCTGCTGTAGGTTTCTGGGAGGCTGCTGGTTGGCCCTCACCCGCCTGTCAAGTTCGTCCCATATGTGCTCAATGGGGTTCATGTCCGGGGAACAGGCAGGAAAATCCATCCTGACTACACCAGCTTGCTGGATGTAGTCGTTGACGAGCCTGGCCCTGTGAGGAGTAGCATTGTCATCCTGGAACACGGCGTTCGGGCCAATCTGCTGCAGGGTCAGCAGAACAAGAGGGGCAAGAATCTCGTCCCTGTATCGCTGGCCAGTGAGATTCCCGACCACATGGTACATGGGGGTGCGATGATGAAGGCTGAAGCCCCCCCAGACCATGACAGAGCCCCCGCCGAAGGCCACCCTCTCCTGCACTGTGTCGTCCTCGTAGCGCTCGCCCTCACGCCTCCAGATCCGCTGCCGCCCGTCAGAATGGTACAGGTTGAACCTGGACTCGTCACTGAACAGGACCTTTGCCCAGTCCCGACGTGTTCACCTGAAATGGCGGCGACTCCAGTCCAGAAGAGCCTGGCGATGAGCCTGTGTCAGTACGGGCGTACAGCAGGACGACGACTCCGCAGCCGGACGTCATGCAGGCGGTTGCGGACGGTCCTCTCGCTAATATTGGTGTTGGTGGCCGTCCTTAGCTGTCCTCTGATGACTCTGAAGGTGGTGGCCCGGTGCTGCAGCGCCTGCCGTTCAATGAAGCGATCTTCCCGAGGTGTGGTCTTTTTGGGGCGACCCGACCTGGGCCTCTCCTGGACATCGTTGGTGGCCTGGAATCGCTGATTCAGTCTTACGATGACTGAGTGGGACACTCGTAGTCGCCTGGCCATTTCGCATTTGGATACGCCCTCTTGCAGCCAGGCAATGGCTCTTCCTCTGTTGGTCGTTGTCAGCTTCTTTCTGGCAGGCATGGTGAGAAAATGGCAGCTAGCAGAAAACCAGCAGCTTATAAAGCCAAGCTTTTTATTACAATTCACACTCCACGAAATGTCCTTGCACGTGCAAACCGATTTTTCCATCTTACCTGCCCATGTCTACGCGCGTGCACGCCAGAAAACAGCCTAGTTTTTGGCGATTTTGCAGTTTGTGTCTCGTGCTACAGCTTTGCGACAGAGAATCCCATGCAGGTTTCCTGCTAACAAAGCATATCCTACCCACTGGTGGATCCTGGATCCAAACAAGCTTAGCAATTACAGGCCAGTCTCCAACCTTTCCTTTCTTTCAAATGTTAGAGAAATTAGCTTTGCAGCAGTTGTTAGAGCACGTGTGCAAGTATGATCTTTTTGCTCGTTTTCAGTCTGCGTACCGTGCTCACCATTCCACCGAAACAGCTCTGCTCCGTGTTCTAAACGACCTCCTTGTCGCATCTGATGATTCCAAAGTTTCCCTTCTCACGTTGTTAGATTTGAGTGCTGCATTTGACACAATAGATCATGGAATTCTTCTCTCCCGTCTAAGACATGTTTTTGGCATTGACAACACAGCACTCTCCTTCCTGAAATCATATATCTCAGAACGTAGGCAGACTGTTTTGATCCAGGGTATTGCTTCTGATCCTGCCCCGCTAAAATACGGAGTCCCACAGGGCTCGGTTCTGGGTCCTCTGCTGTTTCTACTGTACACCCAACCACTTTCCAACGTAATTGACAGTCATTCATTCTCTCACAGTGAATTTGCTGATGACACGCAACTCTACAACTCCACTCATCCCAGTCAAATCCAACCTCTTCTCTCTGCAAGTGAACTTTGTATTTCTGATGTGAAACAGTGGATGACCCAGAACAAACTCAAACTTAATGATTCAAAGACCGAAGCTCTCCTGGTTGGCGGTAGAGGCGAATTCGATCAGGCCCTGAAACTAACCATAGGTCAGAAAGAGATAGAATTCTCAAAGTCTGTTAGAAACTTAGGTGTCATGTTCGATGATGATCTTTCTGTGAGAGTTCATGTGAACAAAGTTTGCCAGTTAGCTTACTACGAGTTAAGGAAAATTAGCACTATTCGTCACTATCTTTCACATCAGGCCACTCAAACCCTTGTCACTTCCCTTATTCTGTCCCGTCTTGATTATGGAAATTTTCTTCTTGCCGGCATTCCTGACACTCTGCTAAACAAACTGCAAAAAGTCCAAAACACTGCTGTTAGATAAGTTTTTAGATGTCCCAAGAGAACTCCCACATCCAAACTCCTTCGTGCACTGCATTGGCTCCCCGTCACTCAGAGGATAGAGTATAAGCTAGCCACTATGTGTTTCAACATCTTTAATCAAACTGCACCACATGCACTCAAAGAAATTCTCACTGCCTGGTTGGCATCCGTCAGTCTCATGAGACTATGGAGTGTGCGCCAGGTTTGGTCAGTCCGGGGTTGAGCGGCAGCGTACTCTGTGGCTGTAGAGCCCGATCCTTGAGCCGCATGCTCTGTTGCACTTGTCGCAAGTGAAGTCTTGGTGTGGCACTGTAGATGCCGACGCTATCCTCTGTCGTCTGCGTTCTCTCCTCTCCTCCCACTGCTCCCGTCTCCTCCTCTCGCTGGCCTGGATGCCAGTCTTGACGGCGTGTCTGCAGCTGTTGCGGTCAGTGGCCACCGTTTCCCAGTCTGCTGGGTTGATGCCTCCCGCCGTCACTGCCTACACCCCTGCTAGAAATAACCGTTCAGCTGCAGACACCAAAACGTTAAATGTCCCCCGTCACAAAAAGAAAACCCAAGGACAGCGAGTTTTTTCTTACATCGGCCCTGTTACGTGGAATAGCCTATCTTACCCTGTCTGTCACTCTGATTCCATGTCCTATTTTAACCTCCCTTAAGACACACCTGTTCCGGTCAGTCTTTCCTGACGAGCAGTGAGGTGCTTCGCAAGGCACCTCTTTTATGTTTTGTGTTTTGTTTGTTGCCTGCTATGTTAATTAATTGTATTGTATTTAACTCTTCTTTTATTCCAACTGTACAGTGTGCGAGTGTCGGAATGCTTTGTATGAGTGTGGACTTTTCACTGTAAACGCCATGAGCTTGCCTATTAGGGAAGGTATGTGCATACAAGTAATCTGTATTATTATTATTATTATTATTATTATAACACGTGACAGCCATTTGATTTTGTTGACAAAGGAACAGGGTGTTTCAGACAAATGAATTTAGGAGGTAAAATCAATGGTCCATCCCTAACTTTTTTCCACCAGTTTAATTTATGAATTTGTCATTTTCCACAGCACAAAACAATCTTTCAAGCACTGAAAATCTAATATCTTTATTATATATTTGAGAAATATGGGATAGTAAGTTTTCCTCGAGTACTTGAGTAAATGGACATTCAATGAAAATAGGTTCAAAAGATTCCCTATCGCTTTTAGTATACTAACAACTTTGTCTCACTTTGTGTGGATCAGTGTGCATGGGTGCCTCACAAATGCATAGATGGGTGCATGTTAAATGCATGTTCCACTCCATCACTAGCATGCTCCCCACTGAACTCTACCACATCAGAGACATTTCTAACATTTCATACAAACTGAAATCAAATTACATCATGTCCAAACTTTGATGCTGTGCAAGTTTTCTGATATGTGACCCATTCTTATATAATGGTGGATCAGTAGCACTGGCTATTTGTATTTTTTGTGAAGGACCCCTGAAAGAGGGAAAAAGATATCATTTCTTGCATCACTTATTAGTCCATACATCAACATACCACTAATTTCTATTTCTTGTAGATCTCAACCCAAGTGTTTCGGTGCATCTAAACCTGTACTATCTGTACATGATGATCTTCATGACATGAAAAATGATTTATGTATAACTTCATTTGAATCTAGTCTGTACTGGCAATAACCCCCAAGACACTGCATGCCATCTCTTGGAATATCACCTTCTAGGAATAAAATATCTTAACAGAGTGTAACATCACTAAAAACCGGTCTAATTTGGGGGTAACCTGAAAACTGGTACCTTCAAGACGTCTCTTTTCACATAATGGTAGCTTTTCCTCTTCCAAACTTCAGTCAGCCACCGTATGCTCATATTTTTACATCTAAACTTCCAGTCTTCCATCAAATAACTTGTTTCTTCTTTTCCAGGGTGAAAAAAAAAATTGTCACCTGCAAAAATTTTCAACTCAACCACCATCGTGTCAGAATGGGTCACTAATAAGGCAGAACATCAAAGTTTGTAAGGGATTAGTAGGTTGTGGATTGAAGCCTCATCCTGAATATTGTAACTGCCCAATTCAACATGAAATAAAGTATGAGTCATATTCTGTTCTACAATTATGTACTGACCAAAATTATTAAAAACAATAAAAGTCAATAAAAGCATCATGAGGAAACAGTACTGGCAATTTAAGTTTACAGTTACACAAATGAAGTATAGTACAAAATAACATTTAATCATCATGTGAAAGAGACAGAATACAGTAAGTTGTCTGAAGTAAACTTCTGGACACATTTTTGTGTCTGTTGTCAACAAGCTAAGTACTACAACTATTTAATCTTCATCAGCAATTCTCCCTATCAAAATGCCCTAACTCACTGAAGATTTTCCCTGCTATTTTCCAAAGCAGAATTGAGATATCTTCTCAACTGCTTCAGACAATGACACTATTCTCATCCACTACAATTCAAAACCTGGGTATCACCAGATCCTGGCAGCCCACCCCCCAGTGCTCCCCCCTCCTGTCTTGCCTGAGTGATGGTCAGCCCCTCAGCCTCTATTCCCTTGTTGAAACCTTGTTGTTTGACAGAGATAAGCAAGCATGCTTTAGGTTTTTAAGATAATTATGTGAAGTGCAGTGCCTTAGTTCTGTCCCAAGTCAGGAGAAATCTGGGTTTATTATATAAACATCTTGACAATTCCATTACTGCTGCAACCTTGCGTCATAATTCTGTCTGGGTGAGAATGAGAATAGATGATGCACCTACCCCTCTGTCGGGCAGTGGGAGCATTGGTTCAACATCTAGGTCATGCCAAAGCAAAACAAAAGTAATAGTAATTACAGGAACTTCCCTTCCTTCTTCCATCTTGTCTAAAATGCAAGACGAACCTAAGCATGGTAGTCTGCAGAACCTTACCAGACAAGATGCAGAAGGCCAGCAGCAGCCAGTGCTACAACAAAGGCAAACGGTGCACAACACAATCCTACATTTTCCGTTAATGGATCGTCGAAAAGGGAAACCTACGCTCTTTCACAAGCACAGCCAGCCAAAAATGTACATAGAGATTGTCTTCCAATCTGAGTAATGACAAACGTCAGAAGTTACTTATTCATGAATCTGAATGTACATGTATATGAACTCCATGAACTAAACAATTTTACTTACACCTTGCAGGGAGATTGAGAAATAAGCTTATGTTTGCACAGAATGTCAAGACAATGACAAGGCAAAGAGTGGAGAGAAAAAAGCACCAGTAATTAATTATGCCAGGAGATTACTCCTGAAGACAGACATTGCATCAGCAGAGAGACAGAGGAGACAAACAAGAGGATTACACGGCTCTGACATTGCAAATGACGGGAAAAAAGAGTGCCTGGTTATTTGCTAGGGAAGCACAGAGTGCAATGCAAAAATTTTCACACCACACACAGACACCAAACTGACAGATCACACAAGCATTTCTTAACCCTCTTCACCCTGGTGGTCCCACTGTGTCCCCCAAAAATGGCCCTGCACATTTGAGAGGGATTTGGGAAGAGAATTGGGATTGAGGGCCTGTATATTTAAACAGATTCTTAGCTATTCTTGTATATTTTTTTAATGCTCATTATCTGAACCTCACAGGAAAGTGAGTCTTTTCCATGTGAGAGAAATATATTGGCATAAAGAAAAAAATAAATCATGTCTGCAAAACAAAACAAAATTGTCCACCATGACCTTCCGGAATGATGTACAGTATCCTAGACCATTAGATCAGCATGGGTTGTGGTAAAGGGAGCGACTTTCTTCTTCTTCTCCCTCTTGCATGAGATTGAGAGTGTAGCTGTGCTATAGATTAGACATCAGAGGGATCTGGGAAGGGAACAGGGGTTGAGGGCCTGCTTGTTTTTATAGATTCTGAGCTATTCTAGCATCTTACATTTTTTATGCCCATTATCTAAGCCTCACAGGAAAGATTATTATTTTCTATGTGAGAGAAATATGTTATCATGATAATGAAAATAAAACTTCTCTAAAAGAAAAAAAAGTGTTTATAATTTAATTTGTATTTAAGGTACCCATTAAAAGGTTGTTACCCTTTACCTGGGGTGAAAAGAATTAATGTACTACATATTTTCTTTGAGGAACTTAAGAAAAGAACAAGTTTTTTTAAGACCAATAAACTCACATTATGAAGATGCAACAGTCACACACAAACAAAAGATGGGGCGCATTTTTTGGATGACATTACTTTTTAAGGAATGATACTCATCATTAATTACTGTTGAACATAATAGTTAACTTTGAGAACTCCCATGTGTGTAGCCATATCTATCTTGCTTCTTAAACTGATTTTCAAAATAGTAGACACTTTTTATAATTTTTATGTATTTATTTTTATTTTAGATCTTTCAAGCTGATCATGAAGCCAGCCCAGGTAACTTCTGCTGAGAAAACTCAAACACTGCCACATAAGCAGATCATACGTGTGACCCTCCACTACAAAATGGAATAAAAGTCCCCTCATCTCATTTTGAAATGTTGGCTAAATATAGAGAGACGGGTTATTTATGTCAGTTTACAGATTTTGACAGATTTGGAATCTCCATCCATTTATTTGTACCATAACATCACATTTTCGTGAAATTTATTGTATTCTTTGCCTAATCTGTGAAATGGTTATGGTGTCCTACTGAAACAGGAGTGAAATTTTTGTCCTTGTATGAGTGATAAACTGTAATGTAAACAGATCAGCCACATGCTGCATATTCATAGAGTATATATACTCCCAACCCATCTCTTCTGAGTACCCCGGCGAAATGACATTCTAGAAATTTCCAAAATTCTAGAACATTCTAGAACATTCTAGAATGTTCTGGAATAAATTTGATGAAATTATTCTAGAATTCTTTAATTCCAGAATAATTCTAGAATATTCTAGAACATTACTTTTTCTTAGAATATTATTCTAGAACAAGACCATTCAAAGAATATTCTATAAAATTGTAAATAAAATGATATTTAAAAATATAATAAATAATAAGAAAAAAAAACACGACTAATACCAAAATCAAAGACTTTCGGGCACACGCCCTTCTTCAGTGAACGATGTAGAAACACAAAAATGATGTAATACGTGACGTAAAAAACCTTTAGAATATGACGTTATAAGGCATTCTAGAGCTCTCTCTCTCGCTCTCTCTCTCTCTCTCTCTCTCTCTCTCTCTCTCTCTCTCTCTCTCTCTCTCTCTCTCTCTCTCTCTCTCTCTCTCTCTCATCCAATAAAAATTAAAATGTTCGAGTTCGAGTTCTCAAAAAAAAGAGAAGTGAACAACAAAGCATTTTAACACACACGCAAGACACTTTAGTGATCACACACAGAATATAAGATTTAGTGTCAACATACATGAATGTAAATTTGATGTTGATGTTCATATAACCCATGCGCTTCGGACCCTTTGCCCTCGCGTTGTTTACGTCAAGATCTAAAAATAGCAAACAGCAAAGGAAGTGGCCGACTTATCGCAATGCCTGCTGGGAAGCAGAGAGAGCGCGCACTTAGAACGCTTTCAAAATCGGACAAGTTTTAGCTGTGTTGTGGCGATTTTTGTCGAGATTTCGACTGACGTTGTGACTTTTTTTGCGTCATGGCTGATTCAGCATCGGATGAGAGCGAAGGAAGCGACATTGATGCTAATTCTGATTCTGATTTTGAATGAGATTGTGGCAGTTCAAGACGGAAAATGGAGATCGAATCTCTGCACAAACGGAAAAGCTTGGTCAGGGTGGACTTTGAAATTCAAGCGGTACATCTCTAAAAGGAATCATTCACCGACTCGAGCTCAAGTATTCGCCCAGTGCTTCACAGGACTGTCGCGGTGCCCGTGGAGTCGTCCTGAGGCTGCAGGAGCAGTGATGGCGACCGAAGTCCCGCTGTTCAACGGATTCCCAGATGCCAACATGATGGAGGACATAAACAGCCACACGACGCGTGCAGATGGATCCTGATCCGAGAGTGAGAGGTTTTCGTTCTCGTATGCGACACGCCTTTCGACGCGCTCAAGGAGTGAAGATTGACATCCCCTCGGACGCAAAACCTCTTCATGTCTTCTCTCTGATCTTCACAAACGCAATGTGGGAACGACTAGTGACAGAGACAAATCAGTATGCTGAGAGAGACAGAAGAATCCACCTCCTGCCAGTGCCAGCTCCAAGTGGGCGCAGTGTGACAGTTCCTGAGATGAAAACTTTCATCGGTCTCTGCATCGCAATGGGTGTGCTTTGCTTGCATGAGAAGCAAGATTTTTGGCGACAGAAAAAGTGGCTTTTCGAAATTCGAGACTTTGAAGTTCCCCAAGGTAATATCGAGAGAGATTCCTTTCTCTGTGGCGGTACCTGCATCTACAATTAGGTCGCCAATAACTTTCTTCACTGCTCACAAGAATTGTAAGGTATGAGGTACAATTATGAATGAGATTTGATTGATAAAATCAGTTGGATGGAATTTAATTGGTGATTCAGATATCATCTGATGTGTGCAGTTGTTTCAAACACCATCAAACTAAGTATATGAAATTCATATGCCACCTTTTCTAGCTGGATACCAGCATCAAAACTGTGTTATGTTTTAGCTCCTTCACAGTGTTTCAGAGGAGATTACTCTGAGGCAGATCTTTGACATTTGAACTGAATGTTATCTGAAGCTCAGCTATAATGTCATAGGAATTTAAGGCAATCTAAGTATTGTATAATGTTTGCAAGCACGAATCAGATTTGATACAGGAAATTTGCCCTATTTGTCTCATAAACATTTTCTAAGCTTTTGCATAGATATATGCATTTCTTTTTCCTTTGTTTTATTTTTAATGTTTCCTCAACCATCGACACTACATTGAAGACTTCTGAATAGTTAATCATGATTTATTTATATGTATAAAAAAAAGAATTCCATCATTATTGTAAATGTAATGAAAACTGCAATTGTAATCTTTTCAGGAATACACACATTGTGCACTGTTACAACTGAACTATGGTAAGCAATTCTTGCTTTAATGCAGTGATCATCATTATGTACCATTTCAAAATCTGTATTAAATAATCTACATTTAACAGATATTGGTTTGTTGTTTCTTAACTAAATATTCTGTTTGAATGTTGTTGCTAAACAATTCCAAAATACTCTATTACCTTTATTCTTATCAATAATATTATTGTTCTTGAATTGTTCCAGAATGTGCAGTCAGTTTTCTGGAATTTCATCTTGAATTGTTCCAGAAGTATCTGTCAGTATTCTAGAATATTCTGGAATAACATTCCAGAATATTCTGGAATACGTACTAAAATCCTCTAAGTTATAATAATAATGGTGTTCTGGAATAATTCCAGAATTATTCTAGAACTGTGTTTCCTTCTTCATCTGTAAGTATTCAAGAACATTCATTACCATTCTAGAATATTCTAGAATTATTTTCTAGAATATTCTAGAAAATATTCTAGAATATTTCTAGAATATTTCCTTGAATTCTCATTTAAGCTTCTGTCATTATTCTAGAACCTTGGACTCTGGTTCCAGAAGTCACATTCTAGAATCTTCTGGAACATTTCTAGAATTGTTCTGGAACGATTCCAGACCGTTTCGCCGGGGTTGTTTCCATGATAGCTGTCCAGCTGGTCAGCCCATATACCCAATTCAAAACATACATGATGATGACAACACTATGTTGCATTAAAAAATTGCCAAAATTTTAAAAGCCCACTTTCTCAAATAGTTACGACAGTAGATACCAGCCTTTTGTAGCTTACACCTTTGTCACTAGTCCTCCTATTTTCAAGTTTTTTGCATCAATGGAAAAAGGAATGTCTCTCTCTATTTTATTACCATACTTATAGTTTAGAATTTCCAAAATATAACATCCATCTCATTTCATGGTGGAGGGTCATATTTTCTATTGAATCATGAGACACATCTGTGTTTCGTAATAGCCCGAGGTCTGAAACTTTAACTATCTGTCCTGTGTATGGCTTCCTGCTCTGTATTAGCAATTTTTATTCTGAAATCCTGTACCTATCACAGGGTTTGCCAAATCCCTTTTCCCGACACAAGAGGCAAGTCAATTTTCCGATGGGAAAGGTAAAATCTAGAAGTCACTTGCCTGTGGGAAAGATTAAAATGTTGTAAAAGAATAGTAATCTGACAACGGCAGCTGTGGTGGACTTTACCAAGTGTTGTTAGGACGATGACAGAAACAATATTATGCTGTGATGTGGAATGAGGAGGATTTGACAGTGCTTTGAAAGAGAACCCTGCACACGAAGAAGAGGAGGAACAGCTGGAGCAGACTTTCCAAGTGTTGTTAGGACTATGACACGCCTGCAGAATTTCAGGTGCTATACAAGAGACTTACATACTTACATACAAACATTATGCTGTGCTGTGGAATGAGGGGGGTTTAACAGTGCTTTAGAACACAATACTGTGCTGTTATTCTGTTGTGACTTGTTGTGAAAACATCAAGTGTTTATTTTAAGTAAATTCTGTATCAAGTAGAGGTTAGAAACCTCTCAATTGATTTGTTGAGAATCATACATGCAGCTGACAAAAGCATTGACATTTTCTTCATTCAAGTTGCAGGATGTCATTAGCTTCTGTATTTTCTGCTGAATTTTTTCTCTCTTTTTTTGTTGTTGATGGTCATATTCTTTCTAATTCTCTTTATCAACCCCAGGAAGAGTATTTGCTTTGCAGTCTGAGAGAGCCCACACACTGACAGCAATTGACAACTATCATCTCAAGCAAAAATTATTTGAACACACACACACACTTATATGCACAGGCGCACGCACACACACACATATTCACACACACACACACACACACACACACACACACACACATGCCTGCGTGCACACACACACAAACACACACACAAGCCCGCATACACACACACACACACACACGCACACACATAAACACACACGCACACACACATGCACTGTGAGAGAGCCCCCACACTGAAAGCAATAGACAACTATCATTTCAAGCAAAAATGAATTGAACACACACACACACACACACATATGCATACGCGCGCGTGCACACACACACACACACACACAAACACACAATCACACACACACACACACACACACACACACACACTCAATCACACACACACACACACACACATATGCGTGCGCGCACACACACTCACACACACACAATCACACACACACACACACACACACACACACACACACACACACAAATACACACATATCAAGATCCTACAATCTACACCTACGTTCACACAAAACCACAAGAGCACATGCTCTAGTAACTTACATGAATGATTGAATTAACCTATCATTGCTCTTTCAAATCTTCCATACCCAGATTTTCTTCAATGACATTATACAATAGCTGACCAATTCCAGTTGTCAGGACTGCTACAACTGGTTTCTACTTGATATATTGCAACCACTGAAATATATCTTCCTACTCTGCTAGTATCCACTGCCAAAAGCTTTTGGGGTCAGCTTCAGTAGCTTTAAGTACAGATAGAATAGTAGCAATGATTTTCAGATCCAACAAACTATTGAGATGCCCAGTCCAAACAGTCTTGAGGAAAATGCTCACTTCAAGATTCTGGTCTCTGGCTAAGTAAAAATGGTCAGAAGTCACACTGATGCAAAGAGGCCACCCTGTGCCACCATAAGAATGGATGATTGAGATCTCAAGCAGGATTGGATTGGATTGAATTTGACATGAGGTCTTACAGACTGTTGAGTAGAGCAAATGAAGTCACAGTTTCCCTTGTTATTTCCCTCTTTAAAATCGTGTAGGGAGTTGCAGTGAGTCTTTTCTTACCCCCAACACGGGGAGGGGGGGTTGGTGGGTCGGGGGGTGCCATCTCCACCCAGAGCCAAACCCATGACTTGATGGTTAATGACCATTTGCTCTGACCACAGAGTTGCTGAGGTCCATCACAAATCCTAATTTGCCAATTGTGACCCGCCACGACAAAACCCTCTCTTGCGCTAAGTCTGAGAAAAGGCAGGGAGGGTCAATCTGGGTGATTTTCACTTTTTGATAAAATAGATTCTACATGGTTCAAACTATCGTGCCAGTAAAAGAAACATGTTGAAAAATTATATTTTGATGGTAAAATAAAGACTTTTGTGTTATGCATTATTTCAAAAGCTCCCTGTAATTAGCATTAATTGCCTCCTTTTAGCCACAATAAACACACCTAAACCCTTGCAGAACCCCTTCATGATATATACCGTTAGAAAGGCCGCTCGCTCGGCGTTCCCGCTCTGTGGATGTCGAAGAAAAATAAGGTCAGCTATTTTTGGAAACGGAGTTTGAAATACTGTTGCTAAGGTGTTTAATGTCTGAAGAGGGTAAATCTTCTGAGACCGTTTTTTCAAAATGACCACTGCTTCAGTACCCAACTTGAAATGCCTGTAACTCCTATTCTAATTAACTCACACTGTTCATTCTTATATCAAAACAAACAGAAATGAATGCAGAATTCAAAAATATTAAAACCATATTTTGTCCAAATATCGACTTAGCACTGGTTTTGTCGTGGCTGGTCACAATTTCTGAACATCACTATTATTCCATTTTCTTACATGCCTTGTTTCTCTAGATCCCCCAAAAGAAGCTGCAAGTTTTTTTTCTGTTGGTCCTGATGATTTGGTTAAGTTGCAATCATGTGAGTTGACAATATGGAAAACAGGCTTCCTACGGAAAATCAACAGCCAGAACACAAGTTAATCTGCCACACAGCAACTTCAGACAATGTTACTTTACATTATGGGATCCCTGCCAAAATGAAGGGTATCTACTCCTCTGCAAAGTGTCGCAATACTTCTTGCAGAGGAAATTAAGCTTCTTACACGTCAACTGAAGCACAATACACTACCAAAGTTTCCTGTAATCTTCCTTCAGCATGTTCATTTTGGATGGCAAGAGGAAAATTTGTCACTCCCCACTTAGTACTCAGACTTATTCCATCATAACTGAAATAAATCCAGTTTTGGTCATTTCTAATCCTAAATGAAACTGAAATAATTGTCAAATACCCCTGCCCAAATATTTTCTAAATGCAAATGAACACAAAATCTACTCATGATGATGTAATGACGATTATCCCAGTTGCCTCTTTGGGTTTTAGGGGGCCACCCCTGGCTGAGCTACTGAAGTGGGCCCCTATAGCCTAGTAGCTAGGATGGATGAATAGTGTTTTACGGCCTATCAGCCTTTGTAGGCTATTTATGGCCATTAAGCACAAAAATCTTTAGAACAGTTTGGAGTAAATGCTAATCAAGTCACGGTGTCCCTAGTTATTCGCCTATTACGAATCGCGTAGGGAGACGCAGTGGGTCAATTCTCACCCCGAACCCACAGGGGATAGTAGCTAGGAATCTTAGCTGATGAGGCTCAACTGCATGTCATACTTGCTTGCAGTTGACCCATCCCAATATTTAATCTCCTATCTTCTCTTTTCACCTCTTCATTCCTCTTGGCAGAGTCCCACCACTTAACTCCTCCATGCCACTCCCAGAAATGCTCCTGGCCTCAAACTGTCAGAGCTTCACTAGGTCTCAGAAAATTTTCAGGCCTCTGACGAAGGAAGAAACTAAAATGATTCAGTTCTCTGCTCTGTTCAGTGCTTTGGAAAATAAGAACACGATGATGTGACAAACACTAGTACAGTAAGATGTCAGAAAATTCCCTGGCATATGGCGTGCAATATGTATGGCAGGGAAGGGGTTCAACAACCAACAAGAAACATTACATCTTTCCAAGCAGAGCTTACACAAGGAACAGCAGGGACAGAAATGAACAGCTAGAACAGATGGACACAGTAGACTTTGCTGCAACCCATGACATTGCTGATTGGCATGACTGAGCCTGCAAAGAGGACATACACATGCATGGCACACATGCAAGAGTTGAACAGGCCAGGGCAGGCAGCACACTTACTTTCCAAAGATCACTATTCCCGAGTTGTAGGTCTGCCAGTGATAGGTGTAGAACAGCAGCGTGCTGGTCACGGCCACCATGAACATCCAGAATGGGAAGTCTCCCAGTCCCAAAGCGATGCACATGTTCATGGTGACAAAGCCTGTAAAAAAAAAGAGTAAAGAGGCCCTTTTATATTGCAACTTTTCACTCACTGTCAGGTGCTCAAACCGAACACTTTTAAACACACACACACACCCTGGTCATCAGGCTACTTTCCTTGGGGGGGGGATTGTGGTCATAGTAACCTTACCTGCCCACATTTTTTCCTGTTGATCCTCAACTTTTGTGTGTGTGGAAAAAAAGGGAAAGAATTTGAAGGTAAACAACAAACTGCATACTATACCACCTTCCCTATGAGCAACATTAAAGTAAAAAGGCATTTTCAGTGAAAGATACGTTTGTATAATTTATGTTCAGATGCATCTACAGTTCACATGATATTTCTTAAAACTCATTCACATCTCAATCTGGCCTCCTTAAGAATAAAGAGAAAAAGGGAAAAAAAGAAGTCAGGCCAACTTACTGACACCCCTCCTATCTCCCCACCCCTTTTTATGTTGTTGCTATGTTACCATAACCACAACTTTTTATTTGGCCTGATCATTCCAACACCATCTCAACTCCCTGTGGAGCATATAACCAGGCTGTGGATGAATGCGCTGGAGTCATTTTTCACCACTGTCCGACTCAGCTCTCACAGGTACCCATTTTACTCCTGGGAGGGGGGGAGGCAATGTGAGAGAGGCATCTTGTGCAAGGGAGCAACACTAGGATCTGTGCAGCTTTGAACACTGCAACTACTAGCTGCAGGTGACTGCTCTTCAAGCTAGCTAACCACTCTGCAATGAGCCCACACTGCAAAGCCTGCAAATAGGTCCACACAAACTGACAAGTGTGCCAATGGTACTCATCCTTCACCTCACATCCTACACATGCATTACAGCTCTCTTCAGCGATGGATGGGATCCTCAAGTCAAACAGGTTGTTTCTTTTGCAACAAATTATCAATTTGTTGAATTATTCATTATTTATCATCAGTTCAGTTCAGTCTCTTAACCCTGAGATGGGTTGTTGAGGCACCACTGATGACTTTCGGACAATCTTCCTCCATCGATCTCTATCCTCTGTGGCTCGCTGTGAGTCAGCAAAGGTCAAGCCTGTCCACTCTTTGATGTTGTCTTCCCAGCTCTTTCTCTGCCTGCCTCTCCTTCTCCCACCTGGTACGGTACCTTGCAGGATGGTCTTGGCCAGCCCACTGCCTCTTGACACGTGACCGTACCACTTCAGCTTTCTGCTTTTCACGATTGAGAGCAGGTCTTCATACTGTTCAAATGCTCTCCTGATCCTTATCATCACCATCTTGTAAAGCCGTATCTCCAACCTGCAAATCCCTTGAAACACACAGTAAATTTCACAGTGCTCTCTTTGGCTGTTTGGGGGTCGCCCCTGGCTGAGCTACTGGAGCAGACTCTGAAAGCCCAGCAGCCAGGGGTTTCAGCTGATGAGGGGATATCAAACGGCTCCAGCCATGCTACACATTAAGGTATGGTAATACAGTGGAACCTGCGAATAGCGAACCTCTAAATAGCACCACACCTCGCTATTGCACTAGGTCACGGCCGGCACGGATTGATTTCTTAAGAAAATTACCTCTGAATAGCACCAAACCTCGCAATTGCGATTAGCGATACCCCTCTTCCGGTCCCAACCGCAGTTTTTACCTGCAAATAGCACCACTTTGACTCAATAAAAGTGACATCTGATCTTTCTTTCATAGCGATTTGAACAAAATCCTCATCGTCCTGCTGCGACGCCATTGCAATTTTAGACTAAGCGTTGAAATCGCCCGCTTGCCACATGTGTAAACAAAGTCTGGCAGTGCCTTATCCTCTTCAAATTCAGAGACACAGACGATCTACAATGTTCCTCACTATCTTATAAGAGAACTAGACTACCTCGCCTGCTTAAGAGCCCCTCACAACACACACAAGAAATTAATATGAACATTTTACAGTGGCAAAATGGCTACAGCAAAGAGAAAAGCGCTCACACTGGAACAGCGGATGGAGGTGTTGAAGAAATTAGACAGTGGTATGACATTGAAGGATGTGGCCAAACACTATGGTGTTGGAATGACCCAAATCCAATCGGTCAAGAGGAAACGAGAGGAGGTGAAACAGTTATGGGAAGATGGTGGCCGAGGAAGCTCTGGAACAGGTGAAGAAGCTCATCACCTTTGCCACTGTGAAGGGGGACAATGGTGTGGTGGAACAAGCCATGAAACTGAAGAGTTCTGTGGAAGATATCCGTATCAAGGAAAAATCCAAAGCCACCCAGAAGACCATCAGTGACTTTTTCTTAACCATCTAATGCAGATCTCCATAGTCTTTTTGCCAAACTATTTGTAACTTCACTGAAGTGTGTATAAAATAAAATAATGAATGATTTTAACAATTGTTCTGTGTCCCTTTCTATTTATTTTCTCATTTCTTCTTCTATACATGTACATGTACTACATGTATCCACATTTTCATGTGAGTGCTTCGAAATGTGTCCTTGACCATGAGAATTGTTGAACCTCCAAATAGCACCATACCTCGGAATAGCACCACTTTTTGTTTGGTCCCTAGGGGTGGTGCTATTCGCAGGTTCTACTGTACTATGTAGGGTATGCATGGTATGAATGGAAGCTGCCTCCCTTTGAATTCAGAGGAAACACATGCTGTCCTTCTCGAGCGCCGTCCCACTTGGAGACTAGTTCCTGCAATGGAGTGTGCTGTCCTGCGCAGTCGGTCCAGCGGTCCATACAGTTTTTCAGACACAGCTACTGGTTGTGGCCAGAACTCTTCTCTTAGTGTGTGGCATTATTGCAGTCTTGGAGAACATGCTCAACATTCTCTTCTGCTTCTCCACAACAGCATGTCTTCCACAGTTTGATCTTCAAGATATCTCCCGGTGTCACGCACAGTGCTGCTTGGAGCCAGCTATACAAGTGCTACTGGAGCAAGCCTCAAAAGTATGAAGACCACAGCATTCCAGCTGATGTGGGAGGTATCATCACAGCACAGGTCGAATGCCAGTCTTCTAAGATATACGATGGTATGGTGCAGTATTGGCTGTATCATATTGCACTGCACTGCACCAAGTGTGTCAAAGATTGGCCAACACAGTCATGAGAAAGCATGTCACCAGAGACTTCCTCCCTTATGATCTTTGGATCCAAGGAACCATCCACCACCGTCACATTGCATTGTGTTGTACTGTTTGTGTTGTCACTACTTTGTAGTGTGTTGTGTAACATAGTACTATATTGTAGTGTATTGCTCACAGGCTCACCTGTAGTCATGGCATCCATGCCATGGTCATAGATCTCCTCTAGAGGCGTGTCTCTATCGAGACGCAGGCACTGTTTGCCATCCAAGGCATCCGCCGTCTGGTAGAGAAACAATCCCAGTGCTGCCACCACCATCAGCCATGAAGGCACCTGCAGTACAATGCAGTACCATACATGTACAATGCAGTACCATACATGTACAATGCAGTAGCATACATGTATAATGCAGTACCATACAACACAGTATAATACAATACGATATATGAAAGACAAAGCGATGCCATACAACAGCTCAGCTGGTGGAGCATTTCTGGTGCTAAGCTTGAGGTAGTGGGTTCAGTCCCCGCCTGTGGTCCTACATTTTCTTCCCGTCTGTCCCACGCAGGGCTTCTGCTCCGTATGTTAAACCAATGCAACACAACAAAACTCAATCCAACACATTGAAATGCTGCAACAATACAACATGGTACACTTTACAACACTACACTACAGCTGCGATGGATTAACGAGGAGGCACTGAATGGCTTTAAAAAAAATTGCTTTTCTTAGGAACTGTCTATCATCAAAGTCATGTAAAATCGTATATGGTTGTGATCTTTTCATGATTCTTGCACCATTGAATTGAAAAGCTTGTTGTGTGCTTTTTTTGAAAACATACAGATCTCAAAATGTTCAAAATGCAACGAGTGACTCATTTTGTGATGGTTATATGGACAAATATTTAAAATATATTTTAAAGTTCAGGTCGGCCTATCATCCCTATGTGGTTTTTTTGGGCCATGTTACCATATCCACGTGTGCAAGCTTTCTGCAATGCACATCTTGCCCTGAAAGCCTGGTATCCAGGGAATCAAGCTGATGAAAGGTACATCAAATGGCTCCAGCTTAGGCCAAAAGCAAAATAGTTATGGTTACGGTAACATGGACAAAAAAGTAATGTCAGTAGGTTGACCTGAATATCTTTCTTTTTTTATAATAGAAGATGCCAGATTATATGAACATAAATCACAGTTTCTCTTTAGCTGAAAACACTTTTTGAGATACATAAATAGTGGACTCGCCTGGAGTTTGAAGGGCAGGGAAGATGGGACAGAATGCCATTTCTTGAAAACTGTCCAATTTTGTTTTTGGGGTTTTTTTGCACACTAAAAAAAGTTTTGGGTTGGCAGAAAAAAATAGGGTTGGTTGGGTTCCCATAACTACAACAATTTCTTTGGGGGACCTTATGGAGAAAAAAAAGGGTTCAGCACAAGAGCATACACATATATGTAGTGCACATAGTATTGCAACATCTCTGAGTCGCAAATCAACCATGCCATGCAGCACAGATCTTAAGAAACTAACACTTAAGAGCCTTCAAGCACATAGATTGAAAATAAACTTGCCTGAAAGCAAATTCCACTGGCTCAAAATATGTTTACCCCACAACATCAATCACACTAGTCAAAGAGATGTCAATGTCTCTTACTTTTAAAATATGCTTAACACTGAAGCATGTATCTGATTTCATTATGAGGGTCAGGCAAACTAAACGAGCAGTTTAGATCAGGAGGCACAGCGCTGCAAAGCGCTCCATGCGCTTCACTCCTGAACGGCAATTTTGGGGCGCACTTCACTCATCGCTGTGCAGCACAGAGAAATGCGCATCCGAGGTGATTTACACGATTTTCAAAATGGCATCTTTGATTCCGCACTGGCTGTTGATGCATTTTGGGACTGGAACGGGCTTTATTTGCCCCAAGCGCTCTGTATGCATGAGAAATGGCAGGTAAGGATGACACAGTAGTAGACTTTCTCAATGCAGAATACATTTAAACATGCATAAATGATGTCTGTGGCAAAGAAAACACTTTCTTTAGTGTCTAGCAACACAACAAGCGACACAGAAGATTTACCTCCTTTTAAAAAGTGCAGCGCTTCATACTCCTGAACAAGGCTATTGTGTATCAGTACAGCTTTCAAGCTGTTGCGTGATTTGATTCTAAATTAATTAAATTGGGTGGTCCATTCGGGCAAATCTAGGTGGACTTTTCTTTGCCCAAAAAGAACATTTGGTTGTCTCGGGCAGTTGGGCGATCGCTTGTGTCAGGCTCTGCAGGGTAAGTGGAGGAAATCATACAAGCCCAGCAACTTTGGTTTTCTGCTTTTGGGGGAAAATGGATGGGTGGGTGGGTGGGTGGGTGGATGGGTGGGTGGATGGATGGATGGATGGATGGATGGATGGATGGATGGATGGATGGATGGATGGATGGATGGATGAATGGATGGTGTTTTACTGCTCATCTGCCTTTGTAGGCTATGAAGGGCCATTAAGCATGAAAATCACTAGAATAGTTTAGAGTTAACGCAAATGAAGTCACGATGTCCCTATTCATTTGCCTCTTACATATTGCGTAGGGAGACATGGTAGGCCTATTTTGACCCCCAACCCACAGGAGGGTAAACTTTTTTAAAAGATGGATGGATGGATGGATGGATGGATGGATGGATGGATGGATGGATGGATGGATGGATGGATGGATGGATGGATGGATGGATGGATGGATGGATGGATGGATGGATGGATGGATGCATGGATGGATGCATGGATGGACGGATGGATGGATGCATGGATGGACGGATGGATGGATGGATGGACGGATGGATGGATGGATGGATGGATGATGGACGGATGGATGGATGGATGGATGGATGGATGGATGGATGGATGGATGGATGGATGGATGGATGGACGGATGGACGGACGGATAGATGATGGATGGACGGATGGATGGATGGATGGAGTTTCATGGTCTATCACTCAGCCTTTGTAGGCTAGGTAAGGCCATTAATCATGAAATCAAATACATGTATAGTAGTTAAGACTAAGCACAAGTCAAGTTACGATCAATATCTCTAGTTATTCACCTTTTATGAAATGCATAGGAAGACAGAGTGGGTCAATTCTTCTATCCAGAACCCACAGGGGAATTCTTGACATGAAAAATGGAGCATGTGGTGATGGGGACAGTCTACAACTGTGTCTGAATCAATAGGCACTGCAATGTACCATTTTATCTGTATCTGTCTAAGCATTCTCTCTCCCTCCCTTCCCCCCTCCACCCCTCTGTCTCTCTTTCTCTGTCTCTCTTTCTCTGTCTCTCTTTCTCTGTCTCTTTCTGTCTCTGTCTCTCTCTCTCTCTCTCTCTCTCTCTCTCTCTTCTCTCTCTCTCTCTGTGAGTGTGGGATAGATGGTGGGTGGGTGGGTAGGGGTGGGGGATGGGATTGGATTTGTTTGTTTGTTTTCTTGTTTTAACAGGGGCTGGATGTAAGATTGGCAGTTATGCCTAATTCATGTATTTCCCTTGAAAAATAAACTTTAATCAATCACTCTCTCTCTCTCTCTCTCTCTGTGTCTCTCTCTGTGTCCCTCTCTCCCTCCCTTCCCCCCCCCCACCCCCCCTTTCAGTACATCTGAGAATGGCTCTTGCCTTGATGATGGAGAAGGAACAATGTAATTGCAATGGGCCAATGGCCTAGTTAGAAAAGTTCACACACACACACACACACACACACACACACACCCTCGTACGCAAGCACACATGCAGACACACACACACTGACAGACACAGACAGGCAGACCATATGCAGCAATGCATATCTATATCATTTTTGAATGGCATTATGGCATTGGCAGTGAGGAATGCTCCTAAAAAAATAATTGGCACTTTAATTTCCTTATCAGATAAATAAAGTAGATTTGTATTGTATTGTCATTTTGTGTTGTATTGTGTTGTGTACTTTTGGAGAGGTGAGCTACAGAACAGGCAGAGGGAAGAAGAGGTGGCAATCCGCAGGCTGGAGTAAGAGAGACACACTCGATGGAAGGACAGTTTGCACTGGGATGACACCAGCACCACTGTGACAGGGACTGCCACTCCAAGATGGGGCAATACAGTCACAGCAGGATTGGCAACCAGATGACAAATCTAGGGCCAGAATGTATCATTCAATCGATGGATGCCTACTGTACTGTATTACAACAAACTGTCTTGTATGTAGTGTTGCACTGCACTGTACTGTATTACAACAAACTGTCTTGTATAGTGTTGCACTGCACTGTACTGTATTACAACAAACTGTCTTGTATAGTGTTGCACTGCACTGTACTGTATTACAACAAACTGTCTTGTATAGTGTTGCACTGCACTGTACTGTATTACAACAAACTGTCTTGTATAGTGTTGCACTGCACTGTACTGTATTACAACAAACTGTCTTGTATGTAGTGTTGCACTGCACTGTACTGTATTACAACAAACTGTCTTGTATAGTGTTGCACTGCACTGCACTGAAAACTACACACAGCTGGAGCCGCTCGATGCCCCCCTCATCAGCTGGAACCCCTGGCTGTGGAGCTTTCAGGGCCTACTCCAGTAGCTCAGCCAGGGGCGACCCCAAGCAGCCAGTCTGGCCACCAGGGGGCATAGGATCATTGGTCAGTCAACCTGACCTTTACCTGGTCTGCCAGATCCACAGGGACATGGACGCAGTCACCCTCTGCAGCTCCCCCGTGACCCTACTGACCTCATGAGACCTGGCACATAGTCCTCACTGGAAATGTGTGACAGACCCTGCTACAGAACCTCTGCATCCAACTTTGGCTGGCAATGTCCAACAACCCCTCCCTCTACACTGACATTGGTCTTCTAAATCAGCATATCTTGCCATTTTCTGCTCATGAGCCCAGGCTAGGTTGCTTTGCCAGAAAGCAACCCAGCCTGTGTTGTAAACCCTGTATGATAAACCCCAAGTTACAACCACTCACAGATCACCAAAGGAACTCACCTCCTCACGTGCATTGGGACTGTAGTAGAGCAAGGCCAGGCCAGGAAGGCAGTTGCAGAAGAAGCCCATGACGGTGATGGTGCAGGGGAGGATGCACTCAGGAATCCTCTTGCTCAGCCCGCACCAGAAGACCTGCATCCAAGGATCCAAGAAGGTGCGGTTCTCTACATAGTACTTCCAGCGCTGCAAGCCCTCGCGCTGCTGTTGTGTCAAGATGCCAAAAGGCCACATGCCCATGTAAGCATTCACAAGCTCCATGGCTCTGAAACATACAGAATAAAACTGTAACGGGTGGATGGATGGATTGATGGATGGATGGATGGATGGATGGATGGATGGATGGATGGATGGATGGATGGATGGATGGATGGATGGATGGATGGATGGATGGATGCTTGGATGCATGAATGAATGGAGTTTTAAGATCTTTCAGATTTTGCGGGCTATACATGTCAATGTTAGTCCACGGATCATGAAAATCACTAGTAGAAGTGGTAACAACAATAGCAGACCAATCACCTCTTGCAAATTGTGTGGAGTGATGCAGTGGGTCTATTCTTAACCCCAGCCCACGAGGGGACAATGATGATGATGATGATGATAATGATGATGATGATGATGATGCATGCAAGGATTAAAAATATAGTTGTAGTTAAGGTAACAAGGCCCAAAACATTGGTTGGTAAGCAGGCCTGAACTTTCTTTTTTCCTTTCCTTATTTTTAGTCGAGGCCAGATAAACCAAACTTTCTCTCAATGAAAACACATTTTAAAACCATAAACAATGGATTCCCTGAGTGCTTAAAGGGTAGAGAGATGCAGTTCCTGGTTTACCGCCATCTCTTTCTTCTTTTTTTGCATGGTCGAATAAAAAGGTTAGGGTTGCCAGAAATAAGTAGGGTCGGTGTAGTTACCATAACCACAATTATTTTGGGGATGGCCTTAAAAGTACAATTTATAGCCAAGCCACTGAACCTTCTGATAACTGGCTCTATCTCTTTGAATGTTCAAGGAAGCACTGAATTTTGCCACGGATTGTTTTGATTGGTCGATGCTGATGCCTACTTTGCTGATGTTTCGCCTTGCTGCAATCCATTTTTTAAATGTGGGCCTATGTCATAGTGGCCAATGCTGTGTTCTGATTGGCTAGTCAGATGCATCTTTTGCAGACAAGAAATTTCATTTTTCCCATAATTCAAATTAACATGCAATATCCACCAGTGTTTTCTTCAGCTTGCAACAAAATGCTCATTTATAATTACCGACGCAGATAATAAGAAACTGTAAACAAAGAACAGTATCAATTTCTCATGGCTGTATGCAGAATACATGAAAAGTTCATTTAAATTGCTACGTTACTCAATTGACTTGTGTCAGTTGTGATCGAAGGCACAAAGTAAAAGCCAAATTTCAGCCATATGGGTACATAAACTACCTGGCTTATCATGTAACTCTGTAATGCAGCAGAAGCATGTGCATTTCACTTCTGTCACTAGTCAACTACACAACATAGACATCACAACTCTCATACTTTTTGGCACATCTAAACGATTAGCCAACAGGTGCATCAAAGGATGTTCACCTATACATTCATGCACAATCATTCACTCATTCACACCAGACAAAGTGACAAGACAGGGTAGCAGCAATTTTTATTTCATCATGATTTGCTTTTAACTTCCCCCCCCCCCCCCCCCCCCCCCCCCCCCCCCCCCCGCCCCTGGGATTGAACCACGCCACAGGGCCTGTCACTAGCAGCATTATTTGTGGGCAACAGGCCCTGATTACAAGATCACTTGAGTTCACTATCGCTGCTTTTGCATCAGGTACTACGCCCAATCAAAACAGCTCCTCAGAGAATGAGATTAGACAACAACAAAAATGGTAACTACTTTATCTTGCCGACCCTCAACTTTTTTGATCATGCAAAAACAAACCCAAAAATATGACAGTAAACAAACTGCATTCCATCCCATCTTCCTTGCTTTACAAACACACCAGGAATATACTTTTTTTTTAACCCGTTTTTGCGAAAAGAGAAACAAGATTTATGTTCAATCTGGCCACTTCTATTTGAAAAAAAATCCTGAAAGTTCAGACAGACCTACTGACTCCTGTCTTTTGCCATGTTACAGAAACCACAACCATTCTTTCCTTGTGGCCTTACTTAATCAAACTGTGTGCCATTATTCAACAGAAACAAGCTGTACATCATAACAAAATGGTAGAGAGCATGAATGGTTCCAAGCTGCATATATATACATTTATCAATAACAACCATATTTTATTCAACAAGGCAACATGTAGTCAAGAGTTTCATGCATATTCATGACCCTCCACCACAAAATGTGGAAAGTCACCTGACATCATTTCAAGACAACAGCCAAATATAGTGAGCGTGGGGTTGTGTAATTGTAAAGTTTCGAGAGATTTTGATAAATTTGGAACCTCCACCCAATCGTTTGAATTACAACATCATGTTTTCCATCAGGATGACAACACTATGTTGCATTAAAAACATTGCCTATATCTTAAACTAAGTTAAAGCCTTCTCTCTAAAATAGCCATAACAGTGGGCACCAGTCTTCAGTAGCTTATAACTGCGTCACAATTCCTCTTACTTTTTAGCTTTTTAAACCATTGGAAAGTCAGAGAATGTCTCTTTTTTACAACCATACTTGTAGTTCAGAATTTCCAAAAGGTGACTTCCATCTCACTTGTGCTTTAAAATGAACAACTATTGGCAAGGCTGACTTATGGATTTTTCTTAGTAATGATATCCAATACATTTCAATATCAAACATAAAAGGAAACCCCTACAAACTTCTGAATTAATTAACAAACAAAACTACATGAGTTCCTTCCATTATTGATACCACTTGTACAGTTGTAGTGTTTGGCGCGCATTTTTAAAAGTCAGACTGCACATATATGCATGCAGTGCATTGTCAACGCACCACCACCACATATATGCATACAATTATACATTTACATACATGTACATGCAAATGCAGTGGGTCCCCAATGAGTTATGCACCTTGCCCCAGGGTGCAACTCTGGGAGTTGCACAGCTGTGAACACTGCTACTGCTACAGTGCTAGCCACATTTGAAAACAGGTGAGCACTCTTCCCACTGGAATTGAGTCAGGGTCTATAGCAGAGAATCAGCGGAGAACTTCATTCCGATTGCCATCACTGTCTGATGGTAACATTGTTATCAGCAAACTGAGTCATGTTACAGGAGTGGCACAACATGTGTTGCCCTTATGCCAAGTTTACTCTCTCACTTCAACATATAAATTCTGATTCTTCTTTTTTGCTGAGGAGTAAACTAGTGAAATTTGCATCCATGGGGAAAAAAAACAACAACTAACAACTGAGATTGCAGATCAGTTTGAGGAGTTGTTAGTGGGAAATCTCAAATTGGCCGATTCCTGTAGTTTCATGGCTAGCACCGAACACCAATTGCAGATGATGCAGAGATGTTGCGGTACTGCGTTGTCACTGTCTTGGTCGCACATCATTGCTGTCTATTGCAGATGACAGGGATTATGTCCTGGTAGCACATCAGCCTCATCATTAGCAATAGACAACAATGATGTGCTACCAGGACATAATCCCTGTCATCTGCAATAGACAGCAATGATGTGCGACCAAGACAGTGACAACGCAGTACCGCAACATCTCTGCATCATCTGCAATAGACAGTGACAATGTGCTACCCAAACATCTCCCCATCCTCTGCAATAGACAGTTTGATGCTCTACCAAGACATAATCTCCATCATCTGCAATAGACAGCAATGATGTGCTACCAAGACATAATCTCCATCATCTGCAATAGACAGCAATGATGGTCTACCAAAACATAATCTTTATCATCTGCAATAGACAGCAATGATGGTCTACCAAAACATAATCTTTATCATCTGCAATAGACAGCAATGATGTGCTACCAAGATATAATCTCCATCATCTGAAATAGACAGCAATGATGTGCTACAAGACATAATCTCCATCATCTGCAATAGACAGCAATGATGTGCTACCAAGACATAATCTCCATCATCTGCAATAGACAGCAATGATGTGCTACAAGACATAATCTCCATCATCTGCAATAGACAGCAATGATGTGCTACAAGACATAATCTCCATCATCTGCAATAGACAGCAATGATGTGCTACGAATATGTGACCCTCCACGACTAAATGAGTCGCTTGCGCACTCACATAGTTTTGCGTAATAGCCAAGTAAAGTATGATGGGGTCAAAATGGTCGTTTTTTAGCTTTTGACTGTTTTAGAATCTAGAGACTATACTTTATTGTGTGTGAAAGTCTTTTGGATGAAATCGACCTCTAGACACACGGATATGTTCACTTTGTTTGCTTGGTGTTCAATTTCCCGCATCGAACGATCGTAAGACCACGCATCGAATTTCGCCTCCATACAATACAGTCGCCACTGAGCCACCAAATCATTTGCAGGGGTAGAGGCTGGCCTACTTTCCCGAATGACCTTGTATACTGCAAGTTAGTATCTGTCAAAAATGTAATTATTGACTTGTCAGAAATGAAAAAAAATATTTTGACTAAAAAGTCATTAGCTGCCCATTATTATGCTATACGTCATCCCATTAAAAACACCAAATAAGTAAAAGTAAGTCAAGATAATGCAATCAAATTTTATAACACCCTTGCCCATATATAACCTAATCACTGTGCCAAATTTCATAAGTCTGAGATTACGGTTGCTAAGGAAACTGATCAAATTTCCTTTAAAAAACTTTCAAATGCGTTTTTCTCAAACGTGAGCTTATTAGGCAAACTATCTTTAAAATGATGTAACTTCGCGAAAAATAGTCAGATCTCAATCATTTTTGCACCGTTGGAAAGCTTGTTCCCTTGATTTCTTAAAAATATGCATATCTCAAATCTTCCAAGCGCCACGAGAGACTCATTTTGTGATGGAGGGTCACATATATAATCTCCATCATCTGCAATAGACAGCAATGATGTGCTACCAAGACATAATCTCCATCATCTGCAATAGACAGCAATGATGTGCTACAAGACATAATCTCCATCATCTGCAATAGACAGCAATGATGTGCTACCAAGACATAATCTCCATCATCTGCAATAGACAGCTACAATACCCTACCAAGACATCTCCCCATCATCTGCAATAGTGAAGATGAGCTACCAAGATATATATAGATCTGCAACATCTCCAATAGACAGAGGGCTCAATGATATGCTACCAAGACATCTCTCCATGATCTGCAATAGACAGCAAATGATGTGCTACCAAATTATCTCTGCATCATCTGCAATAGTCAGCAACACATACATGCACACTACCAAGAGATCTCAGATGATGCGCTACCAAGACATTTCTGCATCATCTGCAATAGACAGCAACAATGCTCTACCAATATATCTCAGATGATGCACTACCAAGATATCCTGTATCATCTGCAACATACAGCGGCAATGTGCAACCAAGATATCTCTGCATCATCTGCAATAGACAGCAACAATGCACGCACTACCAACATGTCTCAGATGATGCACTACCAAGATATCCTGTATCATCTGCAACAGACAGCAACAATGCACTATCAAGATATCTAAGATGATGCACTACCAAGATACCTCTGCATCATCTGCAACAGTCAGCTACAATGCGATTCCAATTCTCAACATGATCTGCAATGCTGTGGTTCTCTTGCCTTTAGCAGTTTAGGGCTTGCTCCAATTGCACTCACAGCTGGTCCCAAGCAACATCATCGTCAGTGCCTTGAACAGACCAAAAATATTTACTTTACCACTCACTTTTCGACCAAGTCAACGCTATACCATCGTTATCGATACCTCTGAAAGGGTTTGGCATGGCTGGTAACTGCTGTCACGTTTTCAAATTAGCAGCGAAGTTAAAATCAATAATCAATCTTGCTCAGTTCCAGTTCGCGCAGATTCGAGATAACAAGGGGCGTAACTCTTCGCGGTGTAATTCGCCGTTTATAAGTGTTTAGCCTGTTACGAACATTCCTGAAATAGTGCATTTTTAAAGAGGGTAAAGGCAGAAAAACTTACTAAAAATACCGTAGAAGTAACAGCACACACATATGTGGCCACACTACTGGTGTGGGGACCTGCGCTACACCACCAGCAAGAGCCTTGTTCAGGAGGCTCAGCGATTCACAGCGCTGCTCAGCGCTGCACAGCGCTTGCGCCGTGAAACGGCTTGTTCAGGACGCATAGCGCTGCAAAGCGCTGCATGTGATTCGGCGCTTTGCAGCGCTGCGCGTCCTGAACAAGCCGTTTCACGGCGCAAGCGCTGTGCAGCGCTGTGAATCGCTGAGCCTCCTGAACAAGGCTAAAGGTCACTGCTGAGCGATGCTTGCAGCTAAGTCGAGTGCTTCATTAAATTCACAGCAATCTTTAAAAACCAAATGAGTCTCTGCATTCAATCAAGAGCGGTCTCTCGTCAAACTGTAGTAACTAAACTGCTTGAAGGCGTCTAACACCGGTTTTAAACAGCGCGAGACATTCTGCGAGAACAGGCCAGCAACTTATATATTTGCATGTGTTCGATCTGTTCTTGAATAATGACCTCATCACATCTAAAGTCTTTCAGTGCATTCCACGACAGCAGGCCCAGACGCTGAAGCAGACATGCTCAGCACTCATGATTTATTACTACCACTGCTTATATTTTCCCTTCATCAGTGGAAATGATCATGATGTGGTCGGTCTTATATGTCGATCTGTGTGTATGTACACGTGCGCGCGTGCGTGCATGTGTGTTTGCATGCGTGCGTATCATTGCATGTGTCCACGCGCCTAATGCATGAACGCTCGTTGCTGTGTGAGTATTTTGACCGCATTACTTCGATTTTCCCCCCATACAATATGGTAAACAATTACCGATACGAGCGGCCGGGCAAGGTATCCGAAAACGCGCGTGTACATGAAAGCTGAAGCACTTTTTGCATATTGCGTAGCATGTTTGGGCCCGACATCCTGTTGACCTGTACAGTTCTGCAGCTGACGCAACTAACAGCTGCTACCGCCTCTACGTTGATTTTTGTTGTTGCACCCCCTGTGCATTGGACAACGGACCCACGTGCGTGTCTCAGATCCCTACGCTATTCTTAAAGTTAAAAGTTAAGGGAATTGAGACTTGACCTAATTGCCCTTTCTCTAACCATGCAACTCTAATAATTTGTGTAGTCAGTATAGCGCCGCATCAAAGCTCAGGCAGCATTATAGAGAACGTCGCTCTCAAGCAGGTCTCCATCCCTGTGACAACAGCAGACTTCCAGTGTACTGTCTGTTTGCAACTCAGCAAACCCCAAGTTAACTTGGACGACAGAGCAATTCCCGTGTGTACAGATAACTGCGCAGATACGTCTTCCTCGAGATTCCAGGACCACCATCATGATGATGACAGTCTAACATATACAGCCTCCAAAGACTGATAGGTTGTAAAGCTTCGTTCATTGTCATTCGAACGAACGAATGACGAACGGCCAACAAATCAATGTATTGTGCAGGTCATTAGCCCATTAGAATTGTTTAAGTTGTTTACTGGATGAATAAATTAATGAATGAATGAACGAATGAACGAAAGAATGAAATAGGGTATTACGGCCAATCAGCCTTTGTAGGCTATGTAACTCATTTGTAAGGCATTGGACTGCGAAATCAATGACGATGGGTAGAGTAAGAGCATTTAATTTTTTATTTCCTTAGTACTGTGATGAGGTGCACCTATCACCGAGTGCATCGTACTTCTACTGTGTCCATTTCATAAGGTGCACCTATCACAAAGTGTATTGTACTTCTGCTGTGTTCATCCTCTATTGAAATATCCCTGCTTCTGTCTCCCCACCCCCCAATCCTGTGTGTCAGACCTCTCTCCAACCCCTTCCCCCATCCTTCTGTAAGGCAAACTGACCAGCTGACCGCTCTGTGACCCCTCCTCTACTGTGGTCTGATTGTTAGTGCAGCTGCCCTGTCAATCACTCCTTGCATTAGCGTGACCCCTGGCTAGTGCGCCGTCCTCCCACTCTGGCATCTGAATTGTAACATTTCGAGTATAAATCTAATGTTTCCTCTCAAGTAAGACAACCACTTGCAACGACATATGATTCATTCAATAGACTGTGTTATGCTGAATGAGGCAACATATGTAAGAAGTAATTTCAAAGCGAGTTCAATTAAGTAATTCCTGTTTCCTTCCAAATACAAGCACAACTTGGGAGCCATGGGTTAGGATCTGTGGAACAATCCATCCCCTGGCTCCTGTGAGGTCCGTGCATTCGCTTGATAATGGGGAGACGGCACACAGCCAGAGAGACCCCATTCCAGTACATTTTATGAATCGCGTAGGGAGACGCTGTGTGGGGTCTGCTCTTAACCTCAACCCTGATGGGGAGAGAGAGAGAGAGAGAGAGAGAGAGAGAGAGAGAGAGAGAGAGAGAGAGAGAGAGAGAGGAGGAACACCTGGCATTTTAGATCGCGTTCTGTAATCGTGAAATTTCTTATTCAAATTAACGCATGCTTAAATCGCACAGAAAGGAAAAGAAATCTTGACGGTTAAAAAGCTCGATCGATTGAGTTGCACATTTCAGTTTGCTTCCTCTCAGTCACGTGGCAATGACTAGGCCCTATATCACGCTGTCTTACTGGAGCTTTCGAAGAGCCCATTCATGGAAGCGCTATATGCAGTACACAAGAGTGCAGTTATTGAAAACATACACGTACACACACACACACACGTACACACACACACACGTACACACACACGTACACACACACTCACGTACACACACGCGTACACGCACGCACGCACGCACATAAACGCAAGCACACACGCGCGCGCGCACGAACGCACACACACTCTCACATATATATACTTGAATCTAGCTGCTAGTTTTCCAATAACCTGAGACTACACCAAGGGGGTCGGAGTGGGGAGTGAGGTACATGCATGATATGTCAGCAGCGATGCAGTTTTAACCGGTTTCATCACGGCAGGTTAGAGAGATGGAAATTTCCATGACGTCTCTGGTGAGATGATTTCCTCATATCGTTTTGAGATATCCAGCGAGTGTTTTGTCGACATATCTTCATTGATCTTATACTCCTTTCGCCGATAAAGCACTTCAGGGACGAAACCAGTACCTGCTTGGGACCCACATAAAGTGAAGCAGAGGGGACGTGAAACCCGAACCGTCAAAAGTTACAGAAACATTATAGATCAAGATCCCAGCGAAAGTCGCTATAAAACAGACTTTAGAAATCCGCTCAAATTCACGCATGTTCGACTGAAGCAGAAAGACTTCATAAAACACATGAAAAATGAAATCACGATATACTAGTGTAGCAGAAATTAAGATGGTTTAAAGTGCAGAGCAGTGCACCGGCAATATATGAAACTTGCCTTCAAGGAGAGTTCCACAGACACGCTGAGGTCAATACTCGTGGGCCTTCGTTTCTCCGCGGTTGCGGTCTCAAGACTGCCGTCGACCCTGCGTCAAACGATTTACAATTGTTCCCAATCAAGATGGGTGAAGGAGTTTGTGCACGTCGTGAACGAAGTCCTCCGAGTTTTTCCCGCAAATGTTGTAGGTGTTGATCGTACGCACTCAATGTGACTTGTTTACAACAAAGCGTAGGGATGGAAAAATACTCGATCGTTGGTGCATCGGATCGAGGCTGCTCTGTTCTTTTCAAAACCAAGAAATCAACCCCTGATTACACAAGCTGAATGTACCTGCAGACAGCGGTTGAACACGACTCACTCTGATTCAGAATGACAGCGTGTCGTTAGCTCGTTCTGGAAATATATGAACATTGATAGCAGACGACCCTTAGTTTTGCATTATCCGTCTTCTGACTGCGCCTTCATCACATGAGGTTCGCTCTATAAATAGCCGTAAGCCCCGCACCACCACCACCACCCCCACCCCCACACACCACCCCACCACCCCCTTCCCCAAGGGCCACTACTCTCCAAGCAGTTGTATGCGAGCAGAGCGTTCTACGTTGGACACACACACACACACACACACACACACACACACGCACGCACGCACACACACACACACACACACGCTCACACACACGCACACACACACACACACACGCACACACACACAGTGGCATTTTCTCTGGAAGCTTCGATTTTTTCCCCCTGCATAGACAACAACCAGGAACATTGTCGAATGAAGATAAGCGTGCGGGCAGCATGTACGCCAGATTAATTTTGTTTCAAAATTTGGTGTTTGTGGACTATAAATTTATTCAAGAGTCGACAGTTCGATATCGATTCTGTATTTTTCACCATCAGACACCGGGGTACGTTTTTTTGCAGGGGTTGGGGAAAAGAAAGAGAGAGAGAGAGAGAGAGA